>JAGFPH010001699.1:0-13523 GCA_018207615.1 Philaenus spumarius
GTCTGATAACATCCACACAGACACACAGACACACAGACACACAGACACACATACAGACACACACACAGACATCACTCCGAAAACCACTTTTTTAGGTTCAGGGGGACCCAAAACGGATATTTCCACCAAAAACTCAAACTCGACAATTTTGACGAATACAATACTTTCTCCATATACTATGGTATAGGGGGAGAAAGTAAAAAATTTGCAGAATAATATCCTCCATTTTTTTATTTTTTTAACTTCCCGCTACTAATATCGGGAAGTTATTGGTTTTACCCCGTTTTTCGAAAATCGAGTATTCATCAGATCTCGACGTTTTGAGGTCCTAGGAATCTTAACTGACCACTCCCGAGAGGGTGTCACCCTGTCTGTATGTATGTGTATGGGGGTGTGTGTGTGTGTGTATGTAAGTATGTGACCCGCTTATAACTTTTGAACGGCTTAACCGATTGGATCCTACCAAACGGCGTTCTAAAGAGTTCCATCAAACTTAGATTTCCTGAAAATTTTAACTAATTCGGACCGGTAGGTTCTGAGAAATTTCGAAAAAACTAAGAAATACAAATTTTTCAAATCAGGTTTGTTTGGAATAACTTTTAAACGGCTTTACCGATCAATTCCAAAATCTAATCAGCTTTTAACCTTGAAAAGCGACGTCGATCGCTACTAGTCCGGTCAAAATCGCTTAATTCGTTCGTGAGATATCGTGAACGAAAGAAAAGAAAAAAAGTGTTTTTTCTCAATTTCTCCGAAATTTTTCATCTGAAAAATTTGTGTGGTCAATTCTTTCAGTGGACTCAGAAAACTGCATCGATTGCCGCAAATCGCATAAAAATCGGTTTATTCATTCGCGAGATATCGTGAACGAAAGAAAATATAAAAAAGTGTTTTTCCTCAATTTCTCCGAAACTTTTCATCTGAAAAAATTTTGTTGTTGATTCTTTCAATGGAATTAAAAAAACTGCATCGATTGCCTCAAATCGCATAAAAATCGGTTGATTCATTTAAAAGTTATGACAGTTCAAAATTTCCAAAAATAATGTTTGTTGTAATTAAACTTAGCGGGAAGTTACATGGATGGCCTTTAGGGTCAACCATTTAAATTTTTTTTTTTTAGAAAACCCCTAAAACAGTTTTATTCTAGTACTAAACATTTAAAAAATATAATTACTTCCACTCAAAAAACGTGCTTCTGGTTGTAAAAATTTTGTTTGCTAACAAACTCGTCAGAGCGACCTAAACAATCAACGTGCGTAACAAATCTGAACTAAATCGGACTTAAAATGCGGCCGTTAGAGTGTGAACACATAACGTGTGTTCTGTGAACACATAACACTACGAAACGTGTTCTGTGGACCATGATCGGTGCTCCTTTACTACTCCCGACCTTTTGTCTCGCCATAAGGGTAACTGCAATAGCTTATCTTTCCTATGGAAATTCGCTAATAAAGAGTATATTTCTGTAGATAAAATAAAATAAGATTCGTATTGGTGTGAATGGCTAAAGGTAAACAAAGAAAAGTGTCGTGCAATCAATAAGACACTTGTGATCATACCACAGAAACAGAAAAGTGTAAGGGAAAACCCTATGTTTTTGGAAGTGTATATCAGATAATATAATTGTCCATTTAATGTTTACTTACTTTACAAGTTGTACTTGACAAGTTCACTGCTAAGGACGCACATGTGAGCTTGACACTAAACACTATGAGAAGCGGCCACCGCACAGTGCATTGCACGCCAACCCCCGTATTGGAAGTATTTTCAATACTCAGTGAATTGCGTGCTTCACATGCTAACCCCCCGTATTGGGAGTATTTTCAATACACAGTGCATTGCGTGCTTCGCACGCCAACCCCCGTATTGGGAGTATTTTCAATACAAAATGCATTGCGTGCTTCGCACGCCAACCCCCGTGTTGGAAGTATTTTCAATACACAGTCCCCCGTATTGGGAGTATTTGCAATACACAGTGCATTGCTTGCTTCGCACGCCAACCCCCATATTGGGAGTATTTTCAATACACAATGCATTGCGTGCTTCGCACGCCAACCCCTATATTGGAAGTATTTTAATACACAATGCATTGCGTGCTTCACACGCCAACCCCCCGTATTGGGAGTATTTTCAATACACAGAGCATTGCGTGCTTTGCACACCAATTTTAATCCTATGTGCTATGGACGCACATGTGTGTAGCTTTAAAATATTAGTGATTATTACGTAGAAAGGTTCAAAAATAAACATAAAGTAATTTCTACTCATTTAGTCTATAAACATAAAAAATTAATGGCCAACTCCTAGCATAGAAAATACAAAATTGCGTAGCAGTGAACGTGTTAAATAAGTCCATGATGTTTTTATTTTTATCTCAATGTAACTTCCTGAAAAGTCTGGGTATGTTCTCTGGGATAAGAGAATAACAAATATAAAGTGGGATAAAATACTGTTGAACGCGTTGAATATTCAACGTTATGATTCAATTTCAGGCATATTATGGTGTTGTGAACGTTATTTCGCAACCTCCTTTCATAAGCTTCGAACTATGCAAAACCAAAGTGTCAAGTAATTGCGATAGTTGGGAAGGTTTAGCCAAGTTGAAATTAATATTGTTTGCAACTTGTCAACTGCAGACCACTTGTTGCTGGAACGTTCCCGTCAATAAGTTGCACAGCTGGTGAAAACTTTGTAACAATGTCGAAAGGTTAAATTTACCCCATCTCATAGTGTAATAAAGAGATTAAGTTTAAACTGATATTTACCTAACCCCACGCTTTGAACTGCCTTATCCCGGAAGTAATTTACAGAAGTACTTTACAGTCATTTAAAGAGTCCATAGAGTTTATAGATTCATAGAGTTTATAGAGTCCATAGATTTAAAGAGAGGAATTTGTTGAGTCTGAGTTTAGTTGGTTGTGTTCTAATTTGTGCTTCTAGAAAAGTGATGTTTTGCTAGGGAATGAGTGGACTATTTGTCACGGGTTTGTACCTGAAATAAGGAATGTGATATTGTGATTTCTAAATGAAAGTTTAGCTTGTATCTTACTAATAATTAATTAATACAAATTAATAGAGCTATAAAGACATGATACAAACTATGTTTTATTGTTGACTTAAGCCTAACAGATAAAAAACTATATTGACTTCTACAAATTATTTTTGACAAGAAGATAAACACAAACTTTAAGACAGGAAAATGGACTCTTTTGTTAATTTTATTCTTCAGCATTTTGATGCAAATCTCCTGGACTCATCGAAAAGCTAGCAGTAAAATTGTATAAGGTTTTTGAAAATATGGTATCAGGAAATTATAGCCGTGATTTCACGTTAGATGTTATACCTTTTATTATCAGTGTTGAATTTATTAAATGAATCCTATAAACAGGTTGATGAAACGGAGTGTAAACTTGTTGGTTATGTTGAAGAATTAAATACCAAGGTGTCATTGGAAAAGAATGGAAGTCATCAAGAGTTGATTGAGGCTTTGGCGAAGGAAGACCAGGATGGAGAAATGATTCACGTTTTAGAGGGAAATATAAATAAGTGTTGTAATAAAATTGAGAAATTAGAGATAGAAAACAGAGTACTTAAAGAGAAAAATTTAAACTATGTTCATACCGTAGGTACAAGTCTAAATGTTTGCATCTGTAAAAGAAAGGTTGTAGGTGGAATCAAATGCGGCAAGTGCAAAAATAAATTCCATAGCTCCTGCACTGGTACAAACGATGAGGTGGACAGCTGGGTGTGCAAAAATTTTAAAAGTATAGGTGCAAACGAAATATGTTTAGATTCAACTGAGAAGAGACAAGAAGCTACGATACAGCATGAAGATATTTCCTTGCTTAAAAAAACCACCCAAGACCTTAGCATGGACTTTGAGCAAACAAAGATAAAAATGCAGGATTTACAGGATCAACTTCATGAATATAGGTTGAATTCGAAGGCGGTGTACAAAGAAGGTGGCTTCTGAAGAGAACGAATGGAAGCAAATTGTGAAGAGGGAAAATACCAACAAGATAAACATGAAAGCAGCCAAAATGGGAAGGTCAATTCCGGGTATTGTTAGTAACCAGTTTCACTTGCTTTCTGATAATAGTCTTTTAGCTGGCGATGAAAAAATTTTAAATATGGGTACTGCAAGCATTTGCAGAGAGAAGAAAAATAGAGCCAAACAACAGGGGAGAAATATAACATTGTTGAGTGACAGTCATGGACGATCCTGTCCATTGCACATACAAGAAAAAGCCAATAGTCTAACAGTTTGCAGTTTTGTAAAACCAGGAGCTAAATCACTGCGTGTATTGGAAAATGCATCTAATAAGTTTTAATGTTTATTAAAGATAACTGGGTGATTTTATGGACTGGGGCGAACGATGTGGCATGCAGCGAAGGCTCAGCTAGTTTAAAGCAAGTCAGAGAAGCAATAGAAGGATTGATTAATACAAATGTTGTTGCTCTTTGGATTCCAAAAAGGCATGATCCTCTGGATTGTTACAATAGGCATGGAATGCATTTGAACAACAAAGTTAAAGATATTGTGGCATACGTGATATGGGATATTTCAAAAGCTAAAACTGCTTCAAACACTCCGATAGCAGCTAAATGGTTGGACAGTGAAATTCAAGAGAATAATATATATTTTTAGGCGTGTATAAAAGGGACTTCAACGATGACAGTTTTTCACCAAAATATTAGAAGTATTACAAATAAAATGTTAAAACTAGAGGTAAATAAATGCCCAGCAAGTGTACATTTAAGTGGATTCAAAAACAAAAATGTGGTTTAGATAGAAAGTTAGTTGGTGAACTTAAGATAGATATAATAAATAGCTGCAAGCAAATAGATGGTAAGGGTAAAGAAAATTTGAATTTTGAATGTTTTTTCACTAAAATATTCAGGGATTAAGCATGGACAAGATATATGAAATTCAGATTTTGTTGAACGATTGTTTGAAACAAGTGAAAGTTATTTCATTATGTGAACATTGGTTGACAGATATTAATGTTGAGTTTCTGAAGTTGTTTAAGGGTTTCAGTGCATATGTAATTAGAAATAAAGTTAGGGGTGTGTCTTGTATTTTGGTACATGACTCGCATCAGTTTAAATCTAGAAAAGATTTATCCATGTTAAATGAGGAATTAATTTTCGAGAGGCCTTTTACAGAAATAGTGGATTTGAATCTCCTAATTGTTTCCTTTTACACAATATACCTTTTACCTGAATATAATATAGTTAATTTGTTTTTGGATAAATGGGTTACATTAATGTTACTTCTAAAGAATTGGGAAAAAAGGAAAATGTATTATTATAAATGCCGATTTTAATATTAATATTCTGAAAAAACATCTTATTCTTTTAATTTAATTAAAATGGATTTGTTTTGAATTTTATCAGACCAACACGGTTGATAAAATATCAAAAACACGCATCGAGAACATTGCAATTGCAACAACTAAAAAATGTAATCTAAGTGTTAGGGAGAATGTGGATTCTGGTTTTTCTGAAAACAGGGTCTTGACGATAAATCTACCTGTCAAGGAAAAATATTATCATCAAATAAGTTTACCTTTTCGAAAAGGAATTTCAGTAAGGAAAGCATTACAGAGTTTTTAAATAATATGACATCAAATTTTGATTTTATTTTTGATAGTTCCCTGAATGTAACTGATAATTACAGTAACTTTTTGGGGAAATGTTTACCTTGTTTTAACCATAGTTTCCCAATTAAATAAAAAAAAATTAATGGAAAATTACATTTTTATTTTAGACAAAATTGGGTAACAAAGGGCAGAAAGATCTCCAGTCAAAGGAAACGTTGGCTACACAACGAAGTAAAACTAAATAGTGGTCCTAATTTTAAGAAAGATGTAAGAAAGTATAAACAATTTTTAAGAAGGTTGTTATGAGAGCTAAGAAAATGACAAATAGTGAAATTATTGAAAAGTCTGAAAATAAGTGTAAATCTTCTTAGAATATTGTAAATAGGGAGATAGGTACCAAACCTGACATACAGGTTAAAAATACTGTGGGTGATAGAAAAAAAAAAAAAAATATTGGTCCCAAATAATCCAATTCTAGTAGCAAATAGTTTTACAAATGTTTCCTCAAGTTTGAACTTACCAAAAGTAAAAAACCTTGGTTAGCAATAAAACATATTTTGGTGAGTTATAGGGTGCTAGTTGCAAGTTTGAAGGGGTAAATGAGATGGAAATCTGTATGATAATAAATACTAAAAGCTTCTGTGAATTTAATAGCTGGCCCTCTGTCATGCATAATAAATAAAAGCCTAGAAGCGGGTATTTTTTCAGATTTAATTAAATTAGCAAAAATAACACAATTTTTTTAAAATGTGAAAAATCTAATATCATTAATTATCTTCCTGTATTTGTTTTGCCAAATATTTATAAAATTTTTGAAAAAGTAATCCATCAAATAATAAGAAACTTTTTCAATATAAACAAGATGTTTAATCCTTTACAATTTGGTTTAGGGAGAAGTTGAGTACTTTGGATGCTCTCATTCATCTTGTAAGTGAGGTAGGGGTTGTTTGGAGAGTAATTGTGCCACTGCTGCTATTTTCTATGATCTACCCAAAGCTTTTGATTGGGTAGTATTCTCTTTTGTTCACAAAATTGAAATACTACGGGATGAAACAAAATTGCTTATTGTTGATAAAGTAATATTTTCAAAATCGAAGACAGAGATCGATTATTTTTAGAGAAAATACAAAATTCATATACAAATGAGATCGCATATTACATGGAATACCACAGGGTTCCATATTAGGCCTATTGTTTTTCCTAATTTATATTAATGACATATCACAGAAAACAAATGTGGATTTAATTTTATTTGCAGATGATACTACTGCAGATGATTTTACAAAGATGTGTTGAAAATATGACGGTTCAAGTGAAACAAACGGTCTCTACAGCAAATGGTGACGTGGTTTACATTACGTGGTATTGTTTTAATAACACTGATTCACAGACTAATTCTACTATCAAAAGTAAGTTTGTTCTTTCCATATTATAAAAATGAGTATAAGTATACATATAGTATTATGAAATGTATACTTTAGGAAATGTAAAAACTGTCTATTTAACCAAGTGAAACTCTATTTTAGTTGCTAATTTCAATGTTTGATTAATAATATTAGTGCAATGTTTTATTAATTAAAATAATATACCTACTAGTTAAAATGTCGTGTTGATTTTATTTATTGTACAAAGTTATAGAACACAATTGGTTAAACAACTCGGGTTCTCCTCGTTGTACAAACGCCCCCTTCGAATGAAAGAAAGAGTTTTATCATTTGTAGCGTACATTATATATTAACACAATAAATTTGTAAGCTTTTATTCAGTTTTGCTCTTTCCCTTGTTGCTTTCTTGACAAGACAGCGATACCTTAAAATAAAATATTTAATTTCTTCATTCACGTTAAAAACTTAAATCGGTAGTCCTATACACATGTCAATACAATAATATTCTATTTAATTTAAAATTATTCACATGTCTGGCTTAAATTGCATGTTGGTAGCTTTAGAAATGGCTTGTGTAATTAAGTTTATAATAATTATTATTGACAGGTGTAGAGAAAGTAGAGTTTCAACCCTAGAAAGGGCGAGCTTAGCCTGTGCGGCCCCGTATTTTTATATTAGCTTAAATTCAACGTCGTTTGCGTTGCAGACCTCCATTTCTCTGTATACCTTCCTGAAAGAGTATACAGAATGCCCTGGTATGTCATCTTTGTCAACTCAACTCTCAGTCAGTAGTTGTCACAAGTTTAAAATATCTTGTGGGTCTGTCATTTCACGTGACATTTTTTGGCATAGCTAACTAATATGCCAAAAAACTTTTTTTGTTTTAACAAATTTTTAATATATGTCTCTTAACATCATTCTCGTATATAGTAAGTAAAATCAACACCAATATAAATTTAAAAATTCTTTGCACGTTCATGAATTTTAAAGAAAGCAATGTACTTTTTCTTAAAAATTTCAAGATCGTTTAATTCAATAAAATTATACTATTTTTCGTGAGTGATTTATTTTTGTTAAAATATTGTTATACCACTGAAAATATTTCTAGGTTTGATATAAAAACATGTTTGAACCAATAAATATACTATATAAATAAAAAACAGAACACAGTTTCTCATAAAAACGTTTAATTATTCAAACGCGTTTCGATGACCATGTCATCATCATCAGTGATGGTTACAAACTTATAATTAATTTGGTAACATTGTTCGTAACTATATATAGGCAGAGTCTTAAGTAGAGGGGGGGGGGTGTCATCTAAACATGTAACGACCAGTGGGAGAACAGTAACTTAATTATTGTAATGGGGATAGTGACTAAAGGGGGAAAAACATGAATATACGAGATAAAAAGAGATAACAAAATAACATGTACATAAGTTAGTGTATGTGAACATGTAGGATATATAATTTAAATGCTGATAAGTGAAAATATTAAATCAATCAAAATACGTACATATAAACAACAAAGAATAAGTAGATTCTAAGTCAAATATTACATAATAACCCACAATACTAATACAATTAATTATATATATATATACAAAAATATGTAGACATGTAATATATTGTAAACATTAAAATAATTAAACGTTTTTTATGAGAAACTGTGCTCTGTTTTTTATTTATATAGTGTTATTTCTCATAAGTCCAGTTCAAGTTTAAATTTTACCAATAAATATAATTTAAAATAATAATAATTTAAATTAATAATTTAAAAAATTTAAACTTTTTTTATTTTTAGGTCTGTTAGGACCAGCCCGTCCACTTACGTAATTTTTGCCTGTCGGTTCTAGGGTTAAAAGAGCGAAATGATTCCACAATCTAATATCACTCTCTAGTGAGTAAAAAAACACAATTTATCCCGTCTAATAGATTTAAAACAAATAGTAATTGACTGCCCAATTTTCAGTTGTTGATACATTTTCTTACATAGACGTGTTTACAATTTTAAGAACTGCGACTTAATTTTATTTTGTGTGTGATATGTATTTAGCAATATATCAAACAAGTTTAAAAATGTAAGAAAAAAATACGGAGCTAGAGGTGAACATAGTTTTTCCAGTGTTTTGGTTTCTTTTTGTTATTTCTCTTAAGACATTTCAATATTCTTGATACATCAAACACATTAAACTATGGTACGCGTAAGAATAGGTTTTTGATACAGGTTGTTAACACAATGCAATCAGAACATAAGGCAGTGCGTGAACTAACCACAATGTTATGCCAAAATAATCAAATGAATACATTTATTCCTGTCAACAAAACTTAATTTTAAAGAATTCACACTTTACTTTTTCAATAGAATGTGGCATTATGGAAGGATAAATATTCATTTACTTCCTTTAACTAGTATGAAATTGGTTCAAAATTGATAATACGTGCGTGATGTGAAGTGAACAAATAAGTTTAGGTACTTGATTTCAACAAAAACTCCTCTTCTTCCCACCTAAATAATCCAGGAAAAATATTCTTATAAAATCGAAAACAAAACCTCATACAGTTTCGATGTAAAGTTAGGTAAAATATTACAAAATTTTAAATGCATTTAACCGCACTCTCTTCATTGCTGAGAGTATGTTAAGCCTTTATGGTGATTGATAGATCACATTTTATTTAACTCCCTGAATAAAGGATTGTTTTCAACAATTACAATAATAGTTTCACAAACAAAGCCACTGCGATCGCCTGCGTGTTTGTATGAGAGCGTTTCACCTGTAAACTACATAAATTGTAAAACAGTACGTCCTCCCCACTCGTTAAAGTCTTCTGCTTATAACCTTGTAACATGCGATTGTATTTATCACTATTATTTAATTAGTTAAACGATAAGCAGGTTATTTTTAAAGTTCTGCTTTTATTTATGAAATCAGATTAAACAAGATTCTAATAATAATTTGTGGTAATCTATAAATATAAAATCACCAAATTAAAGAAATATACGGGGTGTCCCACGAAGTTTGATTTGTAAAGTTTGCCCATTAACAAAACGATCTTTTTGAAACTCTACACACCCCATAATAGAAGATTTAAAAATGTTCTGTGAAAATTTTAGCAGTGCAATATTTGCAGAAACAAAATGGTGGCGTAAGGAAAAATTTATTCATTTCCTCCCTCTATAAATAGGTATTTAAATTATACCTTATTGGTTTTGTAACAAAAATTTAATTAAATTACTTTAGATTTTGTAAAATATATTTATTGTCACATTCTGATGACCCAAGACATTTTGATTAGAAAACTAGGATAGTGGACAACTTAAAACCAAAGTTTAAAATTACTCAAACTGTAATCCATCCACAGCGACACATTGGTAACAGCGTTCAACAAATTGTTTCTGCAGGTGTTGTACTCCTAAAATTTTCACAGAACATTTTTAAATCCTCTATTGTGGGGTGTGTAAAGTTTCAAAAAGATCGATCCATTAATGGGCAAGCTATACAAAATCAAACGTTTAAACCTCTTCCTGATGCAATCTGTATAAGTAATGATAATGTAATTTAATTTATTATATTAATATACATAATAATATTATTTGTATATATATGTACATTTTACTGGTTGGGAAATATCTAACCATCACTTATAGTATTCCAGTATGGTTAGTGTAGGATAAAACTAAACTAAATACAAAATAATAAATTAATACAAAGAAACAAAAATAAATAGAACATAATTACACCACCTTTAGTTGGCTTTTACCATATTACGGTGGTATATCATAGCAGGCCTTATACATAAGTCAAACAAATTTATTATTGGAATTAATTATGTTACAGTATTAAACAAATAAAAGAGCACTGTGGCGACAAAATCACACTGATTTAAATAAAAACCCGAACCACAAAACAAGGAGCAAAAACTATAACTAAACAACTAAATTGTAAGTTAAGTTTAATACCTTACCCTTATGTACATTTCGATGACATGGTCATCATCCTCAGAGGGTTTTAACACTACTAAAGTATACATAAAATATTACAACCTATATATACTGTACACGCCCTACCCCCACTCCTCCCCATACCGGTTAATCCAAGACCGACCTGGTGGGGGTGGGGGAATGGGAGGAGCCACATTCAATCTACTAACATCTATCTATTATTAACAATAAAAACCAATTTAACAATAAATTATAAAACTATTAAATACAAAAAATAACAAACTGGTCTACTAAAACTATAAACAGTCAAACAGAAATTAAAATAATAATAATAAAATAAAATAAAAAATATAGGACTAATGAAATGAATAAAAAACAAAAGAAATTAAATACTTAATAAAATAAAATAACCTAAACTTAAAACCCAATGTTAACAAATACAGATCAACAAAATATAAATAATATATGTCTTTTTAAAAAATACAAATAACTGAAAGTTAAAAAATAAAATAAAGGTTAAGAAATTCAGTTCACTAATTTTATTTTAAGAAAACTATAACAATAAATTTTTATTGTTTTAGGGGTTATTATCAAGTTTTCACCAATTAGCAGCACGCGACCAAATGCATATATACGACACTTTTTCTATGTACCTTTTAAGAAATAAATGTGAAAAATTTCAACTCTCTGGCTTTAAAAAAAGTATAACAATTAATATTTATTGTATTAGGAGTTGTTTCAACCTTTATTTCAAAATTTATTCTAGCCTAAGTTACTCAGGGATAGTGTAGCTTTTTAGATTAGTAAAACTATTTTTTCAATTGGTTCAGTAGTTCCACAGATTACCCCCTATATACAAACAAACAAATGTTACCTCTTTATAATATTAGTATGGATTTAGATCAAACCCTTTATCAACCCTTTTAAATGAAATATAACAACTTACAATCTTTCAGTTAATTGAAATTTGCATTTTCCCGAACCATGAAACCAATTACCATTTGTGTTTTAAACAAATAGGTTCTGACAAAGCACCGATAGTATTTACAAATGGAAAACGCTAACAGAGAGTGAAAGCTAAAAGCAGCAAATGAAGATATATCGAGCAGAGTATTGGTCGGAACGGTAGATTAAAATTAATGGTTCTGTGGCTGCTAACACTGGTACATTCAATAAGGCACAGAGTAAATCAATCCATTAACTTTACATCTTTGATGTTGACGTTAAGTCGGTTTCAAAATTACAGAATTTATGTTTATACAAATTATGATATCAAACCTTTTATGAAATGTTAAATTTTAATGAAAAACATTTTCAGATATATCAATGAATTAATAGAAATATTAAACATTTTAAATTTGTTAGTCTTTAAGTAAACTTTTTAATGAAATCATAAAGAAAAAGTAAAATCTATATTTATACTGTCGTAATTAAAGTTGTTTTGAAATATGTTTGGTAGAAACCTTTTACGATTTTACGAAATATTGTAGGATAAAAAATAAATTTAACTGATTCATTGTCAAAACGAAGACATTTATCAATGCACTTTTACTATTTCAATATAAGGCCTTGTCTAATGACTTGCCTACTATTATGTTCATATGTTTCAGAAAATAAAAAAAAATGTGCAAATAGTTTTTAAGCCCTAAATAACCACCCAGAAAACACTTTCTTAAATATAGCTCAAATAAAAAAATGTGTTTTCTATTTATTTACAAAAAGCATAGGACTACGATGTGTAGCATTTTCCTACAGTTTTTATACAAATATATTAAACTTAATAAATAAAAATACGTTAGAAACGAATAATGTTAGAATTGTAGTTCGAAGTTTCTTTTACTATTTATATAATTGTATACATTATATTTAATAACACTTTTTGTTTACTGACCTTCAAAAAAGTGGCTTTATTGCACAGATACGTCTGACCGCGGTTTCGACATCGCAGTGTCATTGTCGAAGATAGGAAAACTCTCACTTTACGATACACATTGTTCACATAAAATAAAAACAATTTTTAAACTAGAAAGTTTTAAAACATATTTACTGTTTTGTGGCTGCGCATTTATAATATGCAACTAGTGAAAAGCTGGAACACTTTTTCGAGACTTCGGCTCGTCCGGACAGAACACACGAATTGAAAGAAAATTTAAAGTCATAGATTACTTTAGGCCAGACGCACTACGAATTTTTAACTGTTAAAATCGGTTTTCCCATGCCCAAAAACCTATAAAAGTATAACCCACACTGAATTTTCAAAGATTTGATCCAAAAAACGTGATCCCGACGAGCTACGACTTTTTAACTGTCAAAATCGGTTTTACCGAACCCAAAAACATATAAAAAGATACCCCAAACTGTATTTTAAAAAAATTTACCCAAACACGTAACCCCGAAGCGCTACAACTATTTAACTGTCAAAATCGGTTTTCCCGTATCCAAAAACATATAAAACGATACCCCGCAATGTATTTTAATGTCTATATTAGCCTAAAGTGCAAAACAGCAGGACGTTAAAAAAAAAAATAATAATAATAATAATATTTTTATAATTTTAACCCAAAAACGTGACCCCGACGCGTTAAAACTCACG
>JAGFPH010001699.1:13533-47591 GCA_018207615.1 Philaenus spumarius
GTCTTTGAATGAACGGCCTGTCCGTCAGATGTAAAACTTGCTGCAGGCACCACAATTAAATTTAAAAAAACACTGTTTTGAAATTTATCATTTTGTATTTGAACTCTTTAAAGTGGAATCAAAGATATAGTTATTTTTGTAAGCGGCAGTGTAGCTATATTTACCTAGAATATTGTTTTTTTCATGTTGGAAGTTTGTGCTGTATTCTATGGTAACATATTTCTATTTTACTTTTCAACGTTATTGTTATTTTCATGTCTTTTCAACATTGCGTCTATTATGTTAGGGTAGCATACGTTTTTTGAAACGATGTGTTTTATGGTGTTGAGTTCGGTCCTGTAATCTAGAGGTGTCAAAGGGACTCTCAGGAGTCTGTATGAGATAATGGAATTAGGACAATTTATGGAAGTATGGATGTTTGGAGTCAATGTGTATGGTCAGGTCAGTTTGGGTAGGTTTTCTGTAAATGTTAAATTAATGGGCGCCGTCGACATTAGAGATGGATATTTCAAGGTAGTTCAATTTGATGTTCTCCTGAATTTCGTGGGTAAATTTTATATTATTGTGTAGGCTGTTTAAGTATTTATTAAATATCTGTATTTGTCTAATGTTTCCAGTGTAAAGACATAATATGATGTTGTCCACACATCTGTAGTAGTACGTGAATTTTTTTCTGTACTTTATTGCTATCTACATTATGTATTTGTTATCAAAGTCATTCAAAAACTCTTCATAATTTATATATAATTTGAAATAGATTAATGCAAAAATATTTAATTTATTTTTTTTAATACATTTTCTAAATGGTTAATTATTTAAAAAAGTCTTTTAAACTTTGGGATATTTCCATTGGTAATGGAAGTCAGCTTAAAAATGTCTTATTCTTCTAAAAAATGGTTCCACCCTAACAACAATGTAATCAGCAAACGATAAGAATATAAAGAAAGGAAAATTCACAAGCTTATAAAGAAAAAAAAGTATTTATACAAAAGATATACAATGTCCGAATCAAGCGATTGACGCTGCATATATTTCTGAATGTTATTTCACTTCATGTCCTTCGTTTGTCCTACAGGCAGAAGTTTAGCCCAAATATATTATTTTTAGATCAAAACCTTATAACTTGTATTCTGTAAATAATTATTTCCTAATTACAGGTTCCTGTGCATGTTCCGATTAATCAAAATTTAAATTAATTAACAGAACTTTGTATATTTCTTGTGTTGAGTTGCAGATTATTTTTTTACATACGTAAAACTCTATGATTTTTATGGATTGGAAAGGGTAGGTAACACATAGCTCCTTCACTGTGCTTTGGCATTATCAAATTACAAATCAATTCCTTCTTTCTCTTTGTTGTAACGTGAAATAATTCTTGGGAACGTAGTTTCTGATAAACGAAAACAAGGACCGTGCCATTAATTTAAATCTTACCATTTCCACCAATACACTACGTCTTCATTTCCACGACCCTTCTTCCTTTAGTTTCCAATTCCATTAAGTTCCCTGCGGAATACAAATGCGAAGCCGAAATAACTGAACTCTACTAAATTTGAATTAGAGGGTTGATGTTAAAACAACAGCTTAGATTTACAGTAGTAGATAGCTATTGATATATTGAAATAATAATAATATAATTGATTAAATAATAACTAATAATTAATAATGTTGTTAGCTATTGATGGAATTAGAATATCATACAACATTAAACTAATTTCTGACAGGAAAAAATATTTCTTTATAATGAAATTTTTATTAAAATTATATTTTTAAACTCCAGATAAATCTTCAAAAGGAATTTCATAAATAGGCCTACAAATTAATATTTTGTAATTTTAATTTTAAATAATTACATTCTTAAGTTCAATTTATAGAATGAATACACTTTATTAATACACGGTTTGTATCTCATTTGTACTTTTTTATAGCAGAGGTAGGTTGAAACCGGTATCTATATAAATAAAAATGTAGTGCGTTAGTTCAAAATCGATAATCTCCGAAAGTTCTTTACCGATTGCTTTGTAATTTTGACACAAAATTTCATTTTAATACAAGCGTGTTTTTATATAATTTTGAAAAAAACTGCAGGATCTATTATTGATCATAAAAACCACAAAAAATATTCTTAATATTTAACAAAAAATGTAAGCTCCATTAAATATGTTTATTGACTGTAATAATAACAGTAGTCAGCTGTTTCCTATAAAGAAGTAACATTTGTGTGTTTGTATGTAGGGTGGGTAATCTCTTGAACTACTGAACTGATGGAAAAAATAGTTTTACTAATAAAAAACTACTCTATCCCTAAGTAACGTAGGCTAGAATTCATATTGATAAAAACATTTTTTTATTTCAATATTTGTAAATTTAGCCGGAACAGATTCACAGAATCAAGTTGAACGTTAAACACATAGTGCCTAACAGCTGTAATACCAATAAATAAGCATCACTGTGAAAAACTAAAAAACGACAATTTTGAAAGATGAAACTTACAACATTCAAAGATGTGCACAAAAACATAAATTACGTGTGTATGTTGCCGTTAAGGCAGGTAAAATAAATTAAACATAATTTTAGGTTATGCCTACACTAATGAACCAACTTCTTGAATAAATACATGTTGAGCTTGACTTGTGAGAAGATATACTTGATAGAATAAACTTAGAACACAAAATCTCCCAACTAATACGTTTATTAACTCAAACGTGTTTCAACGACAAAGTCGCCATCTTTAGTGATGCACGAGTTACAATAGTCAAATAGCTATAGTTATAGTTTGACTATTGTAGCTCGTGCATCACTGAAGATGGCGACTTTGTCGTTGAAACGCGTTTGAGTTAATAAACGTATTAGTTGTGAGATTTTGTGTTCTAAGTTTATTATATAAAAAACTTCTTGAATGAATTACATCAATACTATAGCAACCAATTGAATAAAATAACAGATAAAACAGTTGATTCGGATGTCTAGTTTAGTAAAAATAATATTTTAAGTTAGGCCTAGACTGAACTAACACATTTTTTAACACACACAAACCAATATAAACTTGCATTAACGAATTTAAAAATAAGAAAAAATTATGTTACATCCTAATTTAAAATAAATACAACATATTATAATTTATTAGTAGGACTATTTATTGATACTATATGGTAATTGATAGTGAGTAACCAATATTAACAGCTGATTTCAAAATATGAAAAAAATATTTGCCTTTCTAACTTTTTGGTTAGGTTTTTATTAAGTGGAGACCTGAGCCGTACTGGTTCTTGTAACCTTTATTATAACTGCTGTTATAAAATATACGAAATAATTTGATTTGAACATTTAACATTATTTACTATCTTAGTTTTGATTTTATTATTAATCCTACACCTTTATATTATAAATAAAACATAACGTATGTTTTTAGAAGGTTTCATTGGGGGGTTGGCGTGCGGAGCACGCAGGGGCTCCTCTAGTCTTTCATATTCAACTGGACTTACCAACGTTTAAAACTGACTTCCAAGTCTATACATACAGTAGAATTGGAGTGTCAGTCTGTGACTTCAAATATAAGTTTTTTTCTAACATCATATGGTTTTTCACATATTACAAAAACCTAAACACATATTTACACATGTTTTGTCTGTTAGTTTGGCCGGGATAATCTCTGGAACGGCTGAACCGATTTTTATGAAACTTTCAATAACAAGTAGAGGACTTTTCAGAGTTATTTTTTATTTTAGGCTACTTTTTATTCCAAAAATATTAAAAATTCTTTTAAAAAAATTGAACAGTTGTAAAAATTATGGACGAAATTAGGGATTTGGGGATATTGCGTGTCTATTTCGATCTATGTTAGACAATATGTACAGGTCACAGCTAAACCTACCACACCAACTTAGATCCAAGTGCCTCTGATCTAATCAATCATCATTTTCATT
This sequence comes from Philaenus spumarius, assembly GCA_018207615.1. NCBI lineage: Eukaryota > Metazoa > Arthropoda > Insecta > Hemiptera > Aphrophoridae > Philaenus > Philaenus spumarius. Next base: position 17,460 of record JAGFPH010001699.1, read on the forward strand.
AAAATTCGCATTAAAAAATGTAATTATTATGATCAAAACTAGGGATTTTTTGGCTTACATTGGCATTACCATATGTCACCAAAGGGGTTGCCGAGCGAAGAGAGCAGGGGCAGAGCCCCTAGTGAGTGTTTAAACCGTTTTAGAGCCTAACTATCTATCAATGTATATCCTCAGTAAAAAATAACTCAGTATGACTTCCAAATGTAAAACAGAATTGTCTAATAAAAAAAAAAAAAAAATAGAATCTAAAGATAAAGATAAATCTTTGACGTTCATAAGAATCGCCTATGTGCCGAGGAACTGTCATAAGCGTTGCTAAAAAATATATAATTCTCACGTCGTTTGATAACCAAAACACTGTTAGGCATTGTTTCGTCAAAACCAAACCCTTAAGTAGTCCAAGAATATTAGTCAAATGAGGGCAAGAATCTCGGAATGAGAGATAGTCAGCTATAAATTTGTATTAACGTATATTTTGTCACCCTAAAACTTGTTTCAAAATATACTTATCGTAGGCTTTCCGCGACTGCAGATAATCCAAGGTCAAAGGTCAAACATTTTACACATTTATTGCACCTCGTTTCCTATAGGTTTCATGCTATTTGTATTTATTAGAAATATTGTAATAAATATAAACTTAAGTAGGTTTTGAGACAAGTTTTAGAGTGTCAAAATAAAGGTTTGTACAAGTTTATAGCTGACTATCTCTCATTCCGAGGTGAAATCAATAATATTCCTGGATTATAAATTGCACTCAGGAACCTAGTACCTGTATTTACAGCAGTACTTTGGGGAGACATAAAGAACCCTAAATATTGGATTAAATGAACATATGTTTAGTCCATGTAGATAAATTGAAAATAATAGTCTAACATGTTTTGACAGAAAATTGTAAGTTTAATTGGACAGAGGCAAAAATAATACATGTAGGAAAAGAATTATTTAAGCCTCATATAAAAATAGAGGGCAGAATCAGTCAAAGTAGTGGAGAAATAAGACTACTGTGGTTAACTTCACTAAACTAGAACTAAAAATCAGATTTAAAAAAGGTTGTCGTTGTTTCAATAAACCTCTACAGGACACAACATCAAGAGCCAGTGATAAGACCCTAAACTATTATACAAGAGGTTTGGAGGTAGAGTTGTTTACTTTTACTGTTGTCTTCCTCGTGACAGCAGTCTCATTACTTTATGCCTTTTTGTCTTCGACATCCGTTATTTTTTGTGAGTACAGTATATGATACTGATAGTGTTCTCTCTGTTTACATTAGTTTTTGTTTGTTTTTGGTTGACATCTCACTACTGCTATTCTGGTTCTGGGATCCCACTTTATATTTTTTAGGTGAGTCAATCTAGTCTTAGTCCTATTTTTAGTTTATATATTTTGTGTTAAATTTAGTTTTTCACTTGACAATAAGAGTTTATTAACACTTTCAAAACGTCGTGTATTTCTTTCCTTATGATGGAAAACGTCCGAAAAAAAATTTCCTACACCTTTTGACGTATAGGTTAGGGGCGAGTGAGATTACCATCTTTTTAAATACTATAACAAATGTATATGAATTTAAAAAATGGCAGAAGCAGAATCTTTGTACATTTTATCTTTTTTCAGTAGTAACGAGGACGTGTTTTAAAGAACATTCTATATCAGAATTAAAAAAAAAAACATGAACGTTTAAGTAAAAATAGTGATGTTTGATGATGTGCAATCTTTTTCTAACCCAACTGTCACAATATAAAACATGTGAGATTGAGTGGTTATAGATTAAATCTGAAAGTCCCTTCTGCGTTATACAGAAGTAATCGACAGTTCAAATAATGAAAAGGAAATCCCAGCTTCGGCAGAGTTTTTAGTTTCATAGTGTGACAGAACAATCCAGATTTAATATAAAATAAACACAAAGCGCTAAAATGGCAGTCATCATATTTTATATAGTGTGCACATAACTGTTTAGACAAATTCTAAATCCTTAAGGAAGGTATAACTTTGATGTTTCAAATGATGCGAATGTTTGTTAAATTTCAAAAAAAATATAAGAAAAATATTTCGTACTCTTGCAGACGTTACTCTACAATTAAGCAGTATTTATCAGAACTCGGTACCACACTTTATTAAAATAGGTTAAAAATTAAGTATATTTCAATTTTATTATTTTACAATGACTTTGTAGTCAATAAATTAAAAATATGAAACTATTTAAAATTATTCTACACTCTTTCTGAACATTTTGATATTTGCCACACACCTTCATTAGCAAACAGTGAATTTTATTTTTTGGTTGAGTTTTCATTTTTTAAACTGCCCCAAAGAAGAACTTTCATGGTTCACTTATGAAAAATTCTTAACTTCAGATGAGAAATATACTCGTAATCATTCATTGCCAGGTGCTATTATGTTAGAAATAAAACATATTTTTCACGCCTGGAATAAAATTGCTAAAACAATGCCTGCATAAACGAACCCAATAACCAAAATCAATTCTTCTAAATTATCTGTACCAGTATCGTTAAAGACTAATTATTTGGGATAAAACATTGAAAATTTTGTTGATAGATAATATCAATAAATGTAATTTTGGTACGCTTGGTAGAGTGCAAGTGTTACAGAAACTCTATGGGGATGCTTGGAGTAACTGCGTAGTATAACAGACCTAAACTAAAATAAAATGACAATAAATTAGTTTTAAATGCCAACAAATCCAGAAAACAGGAAAGAAATTTGAAAATAAAAATGGTAGACAGCTGGAAGAAAATATCTTTCCATTATGATGACGAATTTTTTTGATGCTTTATGCAGGTCTTGTTTGCAGTGTTTTGGTTCTAACGAAAAATCATATTCGAAAAATTGCACTTTTCTATTAAACTTGTTGAGCTTTCAAAATTTATATTTTTCTGCTACACTAATAGTCACCAACCTTACATATTAGCTTCTGCTGCCTAAAAAATCATTATTTTGTATACACAAATTTTTTTTTGAATACAAAACAGTAACTTATACAAAGCCGCTTATTTTTAAATCGTAAAAAAAAGGTTACATTGTTAAAAATTTCCACGCAATAAGTCTGTGCTACATTAATGATCTCAAAATTTATTAAACATATTGTTTTTTAGCTTCCTGGATTGTGTATTTAATTTATATTAATAATAGGTTAGTTGCCTTATATATCATCCGTCAACAATCCAATTTTTTCCTGTGTAGGATTACCGGTTTCAACGGTATACCGTCATTTTCAGATCCTTATTAGTTATTTTTACTTTCGTCATCGGCCTGCAACCGATTCCTCACGGCAACGTATTTTTGTTGAATATTATGTGTGTTTGTGTTTGTGAAGTGTTTTTAGTGTAATTCATGACGACCTGACCTTCAGAGAAGCCCGATGATGGAACATAGATTCCGAAACGCGTAGCCAGAATATAAATATGAAGTCACACGACGGATATACAAACGAAAATATATAATATTTACTTTAATTTGTGACTTGGATCCTGATAATACAATGTTCAAACAGACATTATGTTTAAAAACATGAAACAAATAAATAGATTAGAATTATTAAAAAAACCGTCACATAACCCCATATAAAGATACGTTATAGCACAGGGAATCGTTATGCTGGTTAACGAGAAGGTTTATTATTGTCGCGCAGGTCGAATATGTAATTCGGGCGATCGTCTATTCTGTACTCTGCGGAAAGAAAGAATAACTAATAAGGATCTGAAGATGACGGTATACCGTTGAAACCGGTAATCCTACACAGGAAAATTTTTGATTATTGACGGATGATATATAAGGTAATTCCATTAATTAATTAGTTTATTTATATATCCGAAGTTAGAAAGGTTATTGATTTTTTTTATCAATATAGGAACAACATGACGAAATTCCCCCATTCTATTTCCAAACAAACTACAGTATCGTGTTTATATGAACGAAAGTTGTATACGGACTGATATGGGTTACACCAACACTATAATGTAGTCGGTTCGTTTGAAAATATGTCGAAGTTCAAAAAATATGTTGATTTTCCAACGCCCAGTCCGTTGTTGTTCGATCACGATAGTATCGCAACGTTGTAGTTTTCGTACGATATTTTTTCTCTATAAATTTTCTAGTCTAAATTATTTTCGAGTTTTTATTATTGGTTTACTTATATGTATCTTTTTGACGATCGGCAGACCCAGCCACCATCTTGAATTTCAACTCCCCTAAGATCAATGTTAAACGGGTAATAAGTTTACTGGAGTAATAATGATCAGAGAATTATTCTGAATATGTCGTTTTAAAGGTTTAGACAGTCCAAATGTTGGTATCTTTTCTTTTTTGAAATTTTGTTCAACTAAATTTGTTCTGTGACTTAACTCAAAATCAAAGTTTGCGATTTCTTTTCTTATTCAATAATGCAAATATCAAAAATGTAAAAAAAACATCACATTCGAAGTTTTATTACCTTTCAATTGAAAGTAATTTCAATAATTTTGGATAATTTATGACGAAAAATCCGCGTTATTGTGGATGCATGTACGCGCCGAATTTGTCTTCAAACTCTAGTGTTTAGCCTTCACTCTGGTGGCTATCACATCAACTTGTTGCTCTTGGAGGAATACTAGAAAAATAATATATCCGTTAATGTTCAACGTGTGAGAGAAAGCTGTGTTTGAGGTTCTCCTTTACCTTAAAGAAAACTCCCGAGTGTACAGTATGATTTCAATGCAAAAGGCCTGACTCAAGCCGCAAAATCGTTGAAACATGCATTCGTAATACCGTGTTTCGGATTCTATTTATAAATTAATAAACGGTATTAGTTAACTGACACAAACTTTCTCCCAACTTACTGTAGTCAAAATAATATTGTTTTTAATCATTTTATTTACTACTTTTTAGAACAAAACAAAAAATAATATTCTACCTACGTCAATCGTATACAAAAAATATTGTCTTAGGCGGGAATCGATCGCGCGACCTTTGAATTACTGGCCGTGCTCGCTACCGTGGTGCTACCCCGTGCGGCCGCTGCCGCGATGCTAGATTGACAACACAAACTTGTTTATTTTTAAACATTTCCCCATAATTATAAAACGCCGAAGTTTTGATAAAAGCGGGTGGTGTCATTTTGTTTGGCATCTTAAGCACTATAAATACTGAAAATTTGATCAAAATCGTTAGAGCCGTTTTTGAGAAATTTGCATTTTTATCGCTTTTTATGGGTTTTTAGGGGTAAATTACCCTTAAAAATTTAAAATTCCAAAAAATGAAAAAACAAAAACGTCTGGAGATATTAGGGTTTAGTACCTACATACCAAATTTCATGAAAATCGGACCAATAGTGTCCTCTCTGGTCGGGTATACATACAGACAGACTGACAGACAGACACCACTCTTAAAACACTTTTTTTGGGTTCAGGGAGCACCAAAACAAAAAATTCCACTAAAAATATTTTTGGGTTCAGGGAGCACCAACACAGATAATTGCACTAAACAATTTTTTGGGGTTCTGGGAGCACCAAAACAGATATCAACTGAAAATTCAAATTCGAATATTTTTACGAAAACAATACTTTCTCCATATACTACGTATAGGGTGGAGAAAGTAAAATAATCTGGGGAACTACTTCCAAGTTATAAAGAAGGCTTTATATTTTTTACATGTTAGCTTAAAATATGGAAATTATTGCTTAAAACTCCCAAAAGATGCGTTAAAAACAATAGATTTTTACTCATTTAAACTGTTGATTAAAAGGAGTTGCCGACGATTTCTTTCAATTATGAGATATAAGACGAAAACACATAGCCTTTAAGAACAATTTAAGATGTTTCACAACTTTTTAGGTTGAAAAACGGCGTCCGAAACACGGTAGTACGAAGTGCATATTTTTGCTGTTTTACGCAAGGTATAGAAGACCCTTAATAACACATACTACAATACATTGTCATGCATGCACATTTCAGTATACAGTCAGGGTCACGTCTGTAATCATCTATTTTCCGTCTTTATAAAGCTGCCCTATGTTTTCTAGCGGAAGAATGAAACACTAGCAAGCTCAATGCTAATAGTGCACAGCTTTGCCACTTGGAGAGCTGGGGTCAACTCAGAAATATTTTGTCACTCCTGCCGAGCCTTAGTACACGGTTATCCAAAAATGTCTGAGGTAATAACATTTAAAATTATATATAATTGTGTTGCTGAAGCATAAACAATGTTAACTTTTTAGAACAAATAATATTAAAAATAATCCCTTTAAAGAAATAGTAATTTTTTAAAATAATAACACATACTTTTTTTTTACATTTAGAACCCTCCGATGATGGTAACTTGGTTACCGAAATGCACATCAGGGAACTAGACTAACTATATCATCAAATGTTGTTAAGTTTATTTGTGTAGTGTTATTCTCCGAACTTATGGTTGGGGCTTCAGTGTTTATAATTCTAATTATGTACAATATTTGTTGTATTTTAAATCTAAATACCGATTTACATAAAAGGGTCGGACAAGTATAAAAATACCATGCGAACATCAATAACAAATTACTCCGATACACTTTAAACTAAAGCCCTAAATCTCATCTAGAGATTTAATAGAGTTAGATGAATGTATTTCGTGGAACAATTTTCATTTAAAAACAGCTGATGTTAGTTAAAACCTCCGACATAACTCTCTCTGGCATGCTGGGCACGTAATCAATAGACGTTTAGAGATGTGAGGCATGCAATATATTATCCGAGACATGGAGCCTTGGGTAAACTGAAGGAAAATCACTCGACCCGTTCGCCTACAAAAAGAAAAATCAATTCTCGTCTTTTATTTTAACTCCGAATTTCCTTTATTGAGATAAATATTACTGTTTGTGTTTGTAACGGTATGAAAACAGTAAAATCTAAAACCGGTAGGACAAGTTTTATTAAAATAGTAAAATTGTTTTGAATAGTAGGCCTAATATGTTTTGTTAATATTATTTTACGATAAAACGCAATATACTTTATTCTTATAAATTAGAAGTTACACTATAATTGTCAATAGGTATTATCAATATATATAAAAGCCAAATACCACTCACTCACTTACTGACTCATCACGACATCTCAAAAACTACTTTACGGATTGGAACGAAATTTTTTATGTAGCTTCCTCTAGGGCCATAGGTGCTCATTAAGAAAGGGTTTTGAAAAAATTTGAAATTTTAGGGATTGTTTGGGGGGATCAAAGTTACTAAATCACTATTTCTCCAAAAGTACCAAACAGATTGGAACGAAATTTGGTATGTAGCTTCCTATAGGGTCGTAGGGGCTGGCTAAGAAAAGTTTTCAAAAAAATCTAAATTTTATTGGGGTTGTGGGGGGGGGGTTAAAGTTACTAAAAAAAATCACCGAACGGATTGGAATGAAATTTGGTATGTAGCTTCTTATAGGGTCGTAGGTGATCGCTAAGAAAGGTTTTTAAAAAAATTCTACATTTTTGTGGTCGTTTTGGAGGGGTCAAAGTTACTAAACATCCGCATAAGAAATACATAATATAACATATATTTATAGATTTAAAAAAAATAACATTTAACTCTGATTTGTCTATCCGTGCAAAGCCGGATTGGGCCAGCTAGTATGACTATAAAATATCACTAGGCATTGTTGATTAATGTTTAAAAAATTCAAATAAGTCGGTTATAATATTTAGTATTTAAAAGTTTCAAATATTCCTTTATGTCAAAAACATTATTATATTTTCGAATTTATGATATTGACATTCTTTTTATAGTTACTTTGTTCAAAAAAATCATTTGTTTGCCACTAATTTTCAAATTATTTTCTTTTAAGTTTTATTTTTAATTTTTAGTACATATTCAAAGTTATAAAAGAAAACAACCCCATACACATTGTAATTATTTAAGGGTTGAATAAATTTTTCCTGATCATAGTCTGTATCAGATTTAACGTGTATTTAATGATCAATACACATTCATTGTATTTTTCATTTGTATTTTATTTTAGTTATAGGTTGTTTAAGAATAATTAATATCTTTTGATTAGAAGAACAATTATAAAATCTGAAGTGCAAAAAATTCTACATGCTAAATTTGAACGTTTAGTAAAAAAACTTAATCAACTCATATAAAAGCGGGTGTGGATCTGTATGTAGGTACATACATATCCTTATATATAATTCTGTAAGCGAAATTTTAGATTCAAAATTGTGGGAATTTGGTAAGTCGGAGGATGATGGGAGAGGTAGCAAATTAAATGTATCGATTCAAGGAACGAGGGAAAAATATAAGTTTTTTCTAAAATTAGGAACTAAGGGGTTTTTGAGGTCCCCGAAAAACGAAAAATCCCCATAAGAAATACATGAGAATACATTAAATCAATTTGGTATTAAATTAAAAACATAAAACAGCTGTTCTGTAAAATAATATGACAGTTAATGTAAATTATATTTTTTAATTAAATCTGCTACTTATTAACCTATAAAAGATACACGTTGAAGAGAAACTTTATAAGTGTGATTTTTGGAAGGTTTTATGGCTGTTCTATTAATTTTTCATACATTTATACTAATATTAAGAAGAGGTAAAGTTAGTTTGTTTGTTTGTTTATATGTAGGGGGCACTGCTGGCACTACTTAACCGATTGAAAAAATAGTTTTACTAATTTAATAAAAAGCTACACTATCCCTGAGTAACAAAGGCTATAATTCATTTCGATAAAAACCTTTTTTTATTTCAATATTTGTAAATTTAGTAGGAAAGAATTCTTAGGTTAGGCCTAGAATGATAAACCAACACATGTATTTACATTTATAGCAACCAATTAAATAAAATAACAGATAATATAGCTGTTTGTTCCAATATTTTCATTAACAGCTGATTTCAAAATTTGTAGCAATTATTTTTGTATCTCTAGCTTTTTAGGTTAGGGTTTTAAAGTGTAGACCTGAGCCTTTTGCTGGTTCTTTTAACCATTATTATAGCTGCTGTTATCAAATATAAGAAATAATTTGATTTGAACATTTATCATTATTTATCATATTAGTTTTGAGATTATTATTAATCGTACAACTTTATTATAAATAAAACATAACACTTCTTTTTAGAAGGTTCCATTGGGGGTTGGCGTGCGGAGCACGCAGGGGTCTCCCCTAGTAATATAGCCTTTAATATAACATGAGTAACATATAACAGCTTATTTCACCCATCATCTGTAATACTTAACAAAACCCGGCGTAGATTGTACTTACTTTGGGGTTATGTTAACAACTTCAATCATTATAATTTCTTGTGAAGTTTAATTTTTTTAAATACGAATTATAGAACTATAGTATGCTATAATACGTTATAAGATTTGCTTTCAGGTTAAACAACCTTTTATTGCTTTTATCATCAATATATTCGTTTACACAAATTTAAAGAAAAGATACTTATTCGTTAAATATCAGAAACATTCGTACACCTTCGTATAACATATTATTCGATTATTTATTTCTTCACTTTATAGGCTAATAATAGTATTATCTTCTAAATCATTTGATCTATCAATGCGGAATGAAAAGCAATTAAAAGATAACATTTTTATGTTTCTTTAAATATATAATAACGTATATAAATAATTTGTTTAACAAATAGGCCTACAGTTTTATAATCCTTATTGTACACATTTACCGAGTTAAAAATTCCAATCGGCATAATTGGGTAGGCCTAGAAAGCGGTTGTTTTTAAAAAGTATTTTTTTAAATTATATATTTCTGACGCGTATCTAATTTATCTGCCTGTGATTTTTCACGGTTGCTTACTAGTAATTAATAATAAACAAACAAAATGAAATATATATTTAAGGGTAGATACAACATAAACCATTGCATCGACTGTTTTTAAAATGATCTAACCCTAAAACATATGAATTTACAAAAGAAAATAATGAGTTTCGATTTTATTTAAACTATGTGTAACTCTATTTAAATCGTGTGTAGTTATGTCAAAATTGTATTTGGCGGGTATATTTTTGAAAATGTTTTATGCGTGCCTAAATTAAATTAGGTTGTTCATACAACAATGCGTTTAATTAACTGTGTAACTATTTTCCAAATAAATGCTGAGTTAGGTTAAATCAAATACAATTTGAAGTTGGCCCCTTCAATTTATGAGTTACGCAACCACCTTGCAAATAAGTTGAAATTCAAGTGTATTACAAGGCACCGCAAGGGCTCTTGAAATAAGTGGAGCTTTTAATTTAGTTGTACTGTATGGTATTTACTGAACACGCATTCATTTACATAGTCAGTGATAATGTATTTAAATCTACCCGTGAATTAGTTACATATTTCAAAACCAAACCCAACAATCTTGCAAACATTTCACTCTGTTGAACCTCAAAGTTTATTATAAATATTAATTTCGAATGCAATCTTACAGCATCTGAAAGTCTACGAATACAATTTGCCACTTATATTTTACGTGGTAAATTTACGATTGAAATTATTCTTCATTGCTGGTATTTCCTTTTTATTTTCAAAATGAGTATTTTGCCAGAGGTCGAGCGAGGTCAATGAAAATTTTAGTTCGTCTGAACAATTTCCTATTACGGTGGAATTAAAAGTTAACTTATAAAATCAACAATCGACAAAATATTTTTAATATGTACCAAATTTGTTATTATACAAACTTTTTTCTTTCATTTACATTTCCAAATCGTACATGGAAAGTAAACCTTTTAAAAAAATATGCTTTACGAAGTTCTTTTAGATTCGAACTGAACACATAAAGAGAGAATTTTCAAAATTTACAAAACTAGTATCACGATATTGTAGTTACTGTAGGGACAAACAGAAACTATATTAAACCAAAAGAGGTAAAAATTTTTTGTTTGTTTTTTATGTATGTGGTAATCTCTTTAACTACAGAACCGATTGAAAATATAGTTTTACTAATAAAAAGCTACACTATCCTTGAGTAACAAAGGCTGTAATTCATTTTGATAAAAACAATTTTATTTCAATATTTGTAAATTTAGTCGGAAAAAATCCTAGGCCTAGAATGATGAATCAACTCGTGTATTTACATTTATTACCATAGCAACCAATTTAATAAAATAACAGATAAAATACAATATGTCCATTAACAGCTGATTTCAAACTTATTATATCTTATATTCTTAAATGAGCAATAATTGTATGTTTTTGCAGAATTTAATTTCGACAACCGCTCTAAGGATTCCCTTGTAATTTGGTACATAAGTTATTTGTTACCCAAAAAGTCAGTTGGACTTATTGAAAATTACCGGAAAACTCGTTTTCTACATCATTTTCTCAAATTAAAAAGTAAAATTTGTCCATTTAAAATACACAGCACAGCTGATGCATAATTTGTCCATCTAAAATACACAGCACAGCTGATGCATAAATGTTTTCAATGCCAGTACCATAATCAGATGTTTCCTTTAAAGTTGTGTGGTAGGCCTAATGTGTATCAGTAGTTGCCATAGCAACTAATAAATATCATATAACACAGATGTTAAACAACAACAGCTTCTAAAACTTACCCTTTATTAATTAAGTTGTGAAATGTTATAGGCCTAACCTAAAAAAATCCTATATATGGTATTTACATCATTTAGGGTACGTTAAACTATAAACAAACAACAATGTTTAAATACATTTAAAATATTTAAACACAAACCTAACATACTTTGCAGTTTCCATGATGTTTAATACTGTACATTGAGTATGTTTATCACTTACATACCTGAAGCTCAATTTTTTTTTTTTTTTAAATAGTCAATCGATAAAAACATATCAATTAAACATATTTATTAAAATATTTTAATAAAATAATCTTTAAAGATAATTTTATAATTTGCTTTATCGGGGATATAAAATAAAACTAGAGTTTAGCTGATGGGATCATAACCAGATCGTAGATCAGCTTCCAGCTAGTTTATTTTTATAACTATTAGGTTAGGTTTTTAAAGTGTAGACTTGAGCCTTGCTGGTTCTTTTAACCTTTATTATAACTGCTGGAACATTTAACATTATTTATCATCTTAGCTTTGGGGTTGTTATTAATTGTACACCTTTATTGTAAAGAAAACATAACGTGATTATGTGTACAGAAAGATCCAACAGGGTTGGCGTGCGAGCACGCAGTGGTTTATCCTAGTAACTTATAATCCTACACGCAAACATAAACATTTTAGATGTGGTGATTTGTCTGTTGATTCAACTCAAATATAAAAACAACGAGCAAGTATGGCAACGTTCAAAAAGTGCCAATGATTATATATTTCTTTACAACTGCAAAAGGGTTGGAGCGAAATAAAGCAATTGGGGGAAAGGGTTGGAATCAGGAAAACCTTAATTGCGTTTAACAAGTAGACGAACACGCAGACTTCCTGGTGGGATTACACGCTGATGTTCCGTGGTGTTGCGTGATTGGTTGTTTTCAAGCAGTGTTGCCACACTTCGTATTATCCCCTATACACAATGTACTACTTATTCCGTCCTTATCTAGATAAATAGATTCAAACCATGATTAAAAATATTCTAATTAATATTTTAGTTTATAAACTTTTGGTTTTAATTTGGTAAGTACTCAGACTAAAATGAAACAAAAATATAACCAGAAATGTCTTTTGTTTTAATTAAAAGGTTTTGGCAGAAATACCAGAAATTACTAACTTGACCACCAAACCTCTTTGGTGTATAGCCCAAAACTGTTGTATAGGATAAACACAAACACCATATTTGAGGAAACTTGTTTTCAAATTTTAATAGTATTTAACTTGAAAGAAAATTATTTAAATTTGAGATTTAAATTTTTTATTACAATATATTAGATTTAGATTGTGCATATTTTGGATTCAAGGTTTTTGGAGTTGCTGATTTAGGTTTTAGGGTCAAAATAAATAAAAGTGCGGAATTACCATATCTGTTTTAGAAAAAGATTGTGTGGAATTGTTCAGTTTTTCAAACGATAACATTTTTACAACTAACTAAAACATAGTATTATTTGAGAAAAATGTATCTAGTAGATTGTTTGATGCACTTAAGTTCACAATTTTGTTCACCTGAAACATTATAATAATAAGAATTTTCAAATTCAGTTACACGAAGTTACAGTATAACCAAGTGAAACTTACCACACAAATTAAAAAATATTTTAATAAAGATTTTTGACAAGACAACAACATTTCGATATTTTCAGCCACTTTATGAGCGTTTACTCTTGACGCAAAATTTTGTCGCACAATCTAAAGGAAATTTTACAACCGTTATTGTTGACAAATTACATTTCTTTCTAAGGATAGCAAAAAACGAGATATTCAACTAAAATAAATGGTCCGCCCTAAATTGGAAAACCCAATTTGCCGAAGAGGAAGCTGGGAGCCAGTATTTGATTTTTAGATTTACTGGCCAAACCTACACATTTAATACAAACAAATATGTATTTACAGAAATATCAACATTTTGTGCCATGCTTTACTAAGAAGCTAAAAATATGGACATTTATCTCTTTATGAAATAAATAATATGAACTTGTATCCCACCTGCTGGACTCAGCTTTCCATATTAAAACAAATAATAACTCTTTGCAAAATAATGTTTTCAGCAAACATACATTTATGAAAATAAAAAATATTTGATATTAAGTTTAACACAACAAAAAAAAGTGAACATTACATGTCTTACTATCAGTCTGAACTTGGTAACGCAGTATTGATAGTAAAACACCTTCTGCTACTACAGATTCGTAGTTGAAGTACTATATCCAGTTAATTTATTTGTGTAATATCAACTTTTGTATTTACAAGGTTCTGTTACGTATATATTTAAATAAAATACCAGATCTATTATTTCATTTCGGATAAAAATAAATAAATACAAAAATAATTTGATTACCATTTGGCTTACAGTTTGAAATGTATTTCCTACTTCTTATAACAACTTTTTATTATATATGTAGAACATTTACCACAACCAAAATCGAATTGTAAATAAATTTAACGTAGAATATAAAACTTTTATTTTGATTGTAAGATTTACACAACTTTTTTTACTACCGTTAGCTTTATAGTTATAGTAAACATTTACATTACACGATCGTCATGTACCGCAGTCAGTATGCTGGAAGTTCAATAAACTACAGTTGTCACTTTTGTTAGTATTGACGTTGACTTGTTTGTAACATGCATAATCAATTTGCTATTATGAAATAATTAAATATAATGTGTATTTTAAAGAAAGTTAATCCATATAATTTTATAGTCTTATAAAGTCTTTTTAAGGAATTTTTTGTAGTAATTAATTGTTATAATAATGTTTCCATTTCTGAAAATACGACATCATGAACGATTGCTTAAGACAAATTTAAAGTTTTTTTAAAATTTGATTTTCTAATTACTCTTATTATCATAAAAGTAAAATCATAATATTAATACTTTGCTTCTGGAAACTGAAATATTATCAAATTTTTGTGTATATAATTTAATCGCATTTGCTGTTTATGAATAGTTGTTTGAAATTACCCCATCTACCAAATCGCCTACTGAATTAGGTAGTACCTAAAACAGCGCACTTGTGTAAAAAGTGCCAAGTTTTATGTGAGTTGTATGACATTCCTAATCACACGGTTCAGAATTTCTTGCCTGAAGATGTTATAGACAAAATTAAAACCAAAATTATGAGTTATTGTTGTACAACCGTGCATTTATAAATAGGTGATCGTTCATTAATATATAAGTAGTTCAACTTTAAAGCGGTTTACTTATAAGGATTTTTTTAGCCAGGATGGGATTATTAAATTTGAAAAATATTTAAACTGTGCTACATCTAAATTGTTCTAGATAAAATAAAACTTGAACACAGAATCTCATAACAAATACGTTTAGTAACTTCAAACGCGCTTCAACGACAATGTCGCCATCCTCAGTGATGCACGGCTGCAGTAGCCAATCTATAACAAACTCAAAATAGGGGGTGGGGTGGTTGGGTTACTGTAGCCCGTGCATCACTGCGGATGGCGACATTGTCGTTGAAACGCGTTTGAAGTTAGTAAACATATTTGTTTTAAAATTTTGTGTTCAGGTTTTATTTTATCTAGTTACTTTCTCACAAGCCAAGCTTAACAGTTATTTACTAAACTGTTCTCCTTGTGTTACGTCAATGCAAAGGAAGACATCCGACATCTCCTTGCCGTGTGTCCCATACTTAAGGAAGTTGGACAATAGGCCTACCTATTCGGAAGGATGTGTTGCCTGTTTAAGAATTAATAGGCTCGTTTAGGCCAATACCTTCCAGTAAGTAAAACATAGGTATTTATTTCCGATGTGTTAGTAAAATAAGAAACATTTTGCAGCAAAGCTTGGGCGTATAGGTTTAGTTTGACCAATTGTTTCATTTTAAAGTTATTATTTATTATTATTATTTCCTCTTATTTATGATGTTTGTAATGAGAGAATTGTAAAAATTATATTCTGTCGATTTTTCTTTTCTTTTTTTTCCCATGGGTTAAAAGTAATGACTTGTAATGGCAACCACTCTTCCGATTCTCGGACCAAGAGTATTGTCAGAAGCTATGATCATTATGTATACATATAATCTTTGTGTAGATTATTTTCGATAAAGACGTATATTACTATTATTATTACGAGTACAACCCCTTTCAAAAGTACTAGCACATATAATCCTTACTAATACTCAGCGTAGCTTAGGAGTTGTACGCTCAAATAACGTCGAAGGTAATGCGTGTATACATAACGTCACACAGAAAGACGATCAATCAATGCCAACTTACAGTAAGCAACGTGTGAATAAAGCTAAGTCTAGTTTTCAGCTTCTGATGGATCGGATTTAATCTAGCAGCCTATTGGTGACGAAATAACCAAGAAAAAGTTTACATAAACAGCATGAATAAATGTTGTAGGCCCTAATGTTAGTTTAATGTGTCTTGTTGATAAAAATTTAATAAATATATTTAATGTTTTGGGTATTTTTCATTTAAGATATATTATAATTGTATTTTAACTAAATATATTGAGCAGTTTATCTGTAATAAATTTTATTTCAGTAAGAGTGTGTAGTTTTGAAAAAATAGAAATTTAGTAGCGAAATTTGATTACATCTGAAGTAAACGGTACCAGGAACTGGCACATACTTTCTCACAAACAAATTTAAATTATTAAACAGATTCACTGTGACTTCATAATTATTGTAGGTGGAGTAGGAGAGGTGGTTTATTAAAGTAGGAGATTAACTATTAAATATTATTATTATTATCTAGAGAGAAAACTATTCGATGGATTTCGAACAAATTTGCACCAAACATGTCAATTAGGCCTCTATAGATGCACGAAGGTTTTGAACATTTTTGAAAAACAACCCCCTTTATGGCCAAAAAACCCAAAAAATCTGTTATTATTGTTATTAGCTAAACGGGAAATTTTAGAAAGATACGGTTTTTTGCCTATGGCAGGGTACATTAAAGGCTACAAATGAGCCAAATTTGATCGAAATCGTTTGAGAGTTTTTTTATGGAAAAATATTAACAGATTTTTTGGGGTTTTTTTGCCAAAAAAGGGGTTGTTTTTCAAAATGTTTCAAACCAGTTTTTCCTTCATCTATACAGGCCTACTTGACATGTCTGGTGCAAAATTGTTTGAAATCGATCGAATAGTTTTCGCTCTAGCTTTGTATACATACAGACATACAGACAGACAATTTGTAAAAACCACTTTTTTGGACTCAGGGGTCCCAAAACGGATTTTTCCACAAAAATCTCAACATCGATTTTTTTTGCGATCACTATACTGGTACTTTCTCTATAGCCTACTATAGTATAGTATATTGAGAAAGTAATAATGCATTTTTTAAACTGTTAATATCTGTAGGCGAACAAATGTTGAGTGGGAAACGGGATGGTGAATCCATGTTATTCACTGATTGTTTTAGTTTTAAATGTTACAGAATAACCTTGCATTTTTATTTTAGTATTATTTATAGTGGTTCGTAAAGTAGGTAGCTTTTTATTATCATGCAGAGGTTACAATTTGTTGCAGGTGTGCTCGGTGAGAGAATTTGGCTCCGTGCATTATTGAGTTTGTGAGTAAGAATAATAATAAAATATATAACAAAAACTGACAATTTTTAAAATTATATTTAAAACTATGCTTCCTAATAAAAGTATGTTTTAGTTTATCATTGATAGTTTTTTTCTCAAATTTAACAAATTATGTAAATAAATGTAATTTAAAAATACAGTAAAATTAAATTTGAGTTTTTAATATTTTGTTATTAATTTTTAATTTCTAAACCAAATATGAAGAGTTTAACTTTAAATGATTTTAAAAAATACTAACTTTCTAAATTCGTTCATTAGTAATGTGAATGTTATAATTTGTTAATTCTCAAATTAAACTATTGAGATTATGTTAGCTAGGAATAATTATGTTATCCACCAATGAACGTTTTATTTCAGAGTCGGAGTATTGTTTAGGTTTACTGAAAAGAAACGTTTGAAGTATTGATATAATATAATGCACGTCTTTACGAATTATAATATTATTAAAGATAGAGCAAATAGTATAATCTGATTTACATTAGTTTAAAAACAAACCTTTATTTTACGTTCAGAATGATTTATATTGCCGAGGGTAAAGTTGGTAGTTTATCTACAAAGAAGAGAGAAAACCAATCCATATATTAGAATAGGAGATAGGTTGAGAACATTCGACAAAGTGAAATTTACGGCGGGGCAACTGAGTTTAAGGAAAATACAAATTACATTTTAACAA
This sequence comes from Philaenus spumarius, assembly GCA_018207615.1. Lineage (NCBI taxonomy): Eukaryota > Metazoa > Arthropoda > Insecta > Hemiptera > Aphrophoridae > Philaenus > Philaenus spumarius. Next base: position 35,226 of record JAGFPH010001699.1, read on the forward strand.
ATATCGCAGTCAAATATAAGTTATTTATAGTAGAGATAGTTTTTTAGGATTTTGATGAATTGATTGTACTTTAAAATAAGTGAATTGACTAATGCTAATTAAATTAGTCTTTGTTAATTAAATTGGTAGTTTCATCAGCCAAGCGAAGTTACACAGTATGAATACAGTATTTAGGGATATTTATTTAACACCTCAATACAGTAAAATACTAAAAAATTATTGTCGGCACTTATTAAAATATATAATACTATTGTTTTTATGTCTGTGTGAAAACTATATAATTAAATTACATGTGAAAAAACATTGGACCAAGACCGGGATTTGAACCCTGGACCTATATAATTACGTGGTGACGTTCTACCGGCTGAGCCATCCTGATCACAACAGATTGGTCGATGTCACCTCACTTGTATGGTTTTGCTGCATTTATTGAATTTAATTAAATTACCCCCTGCTGAGGAATTGTGTAAGCAGAAAAAATATTACAAATTTAAAAATATACATGTCCTCTTTAAAAGGAGCTTTACGTACATAATTAATGGCCTTGATAAACAAATTTCAAGTGTCCGATTTTTCAAGATACTGTTGTCAAAAATAAGGACACTTAAATAAAATATGATGGTTCAGGTTGACAGCATTACGGAACAAGTTTCGTTCATTAACTCATACAAAATCGAGTTTACGTCCGTACGTACGTGAGTAACAATATAATTAAAAACAACCGATTTCACCTATCATCTGTAATACTAAAAAAACCCAGCGTAGATTATACTTTGGGTTTATGTTTCCAACTTCAATCAATATAAGTCTTGTGAAGTTGATTTTCTTAAAATATGAGTTAAATAACGTATGTAGGCTATAATACGTTATAAGATATTCTTTGAGATTATAAAATGAATATAAATCAAACCTTTTACTATCAATATATTCATTTATACAAGTTTAAAGAAGAGATAACCATTCGTTTATTTCGGAAACATTCGTACATCTTGGAATTACATAGAAACATATTCTATTATTAATTTCTTTACATTAATATTAATAACTTCTAAATGATTTGATCTAGCAATAGGAAGTTAGAAAGCAATTAAAATATAATATTTTTATCTTTACTAGCTGACCCGTACGGCGTTGCCCGTGGTGGTTGGTATTTTCAGTCTTTTTAACGTAATTGTATTCTTTTTAAGTGTTTAGTCGGTGAGTGGTATTTGGCTTTTATATATATATATAGATCTTAAATAATAAAAGCACTATTGTCATATTAATAAAAGATCTCTGAAATTATGATTTTAGTAACTTTGATCCCCCCAAACCCCTCCTAAAATTTCGAAATTTTTCATACCCTTTCTTAATGAGCACCTATGGCCCTAGAGGAAGCTACATACCAAATTTCATTCCAATCTGTTCAGTAATTTTGGAGAAATCGTGATTTAGTAATTTTACCTCCCAAACCCCCCTAAAATTTCCAATTTTTTAAAACCCTTTTTTAGTGTACACTTATGGCCCTAGAGGAAGCTACATACCAAATTTCATTCCAATCCGTTCGGTAGTTTTGAAGAAATCGTGATTTAGTAATTTTTACCCCTAAACCCCCCTAAAATTTTCAATTTTTTAAAACACTTTTTTAGCGAACACTTATGGCCCTAGAGGAAGCTACATACCAAATTTCATTCCAATCCGTTCGGTAGTTTTGAAGAAATCGTTTTTTAATAACTTTGATCCCTCCAAACCCCCCCTAAAATTTCGAATTTTTTCAAACCCTTTCTTAGTGAGCACCTATGGCCCTAGAGGAAGCTACATACCAAATTGCATTTCAATCCGTTCGGTAGTTTTAGAGAAATCGTGATGAGTGAGTCAGTCAGTGAGTGAGTGAGTGGTATTTCGCTTTTATATATATAGATATAATAATGAATATAAATTAAAAATTTTAACAAATAGCCTACAGTTTTATAATTCTTATAGTTGTATACATTTAATGAGTTAAAAATCCTCGTCAGCATAGTAGGCCTTTATAAAGTCTGTTGTTTTTATTAAGTTTTTTTTACTTATTTCTGATGTGTATCTAATTAATCTGCCTGTGATTTTTCACGGAGTCTTACTAGTTATTATATATTATTCTACTGATTGCCAACCTAACCATGTAATGCAATTTTTCTGTATTAAATCATATTTTTTTAAATATAATGACGTCAAATTAATTCTAATACCGATTTTAATTAATACCGAGAAATTAGATTTAAAAAATATACATTACTTGTTCCTTTTTTTTAAGATAGGCCAATACAGAAGAAAACGAAATTTATGATAACTAAGAAATATATTTTTACAGGTTCAAAAAATAATAAATTAAAAGCACCATTTTGTATAAATTAAGTAAACTTATAAATTACGTAAATTGTCTCAAAATGACTCAATCAAAATATCACAATCTAATCTACAATGTATAGCCTGTAAACTTTTACATACATTGTATTTGGAAAATTACTAACTTGTAGTTTTTAAAAATAACTTTTTTATTAATCTTGTATAAAATCATCTAACTCGTGCAAATTCTCAATGATTTCCTTTACTTTCGAACTAAATTACAAAACAACAAAATTTTTCTTTTTTAAAATGCATTTATTATTTATTATTAATTTGTACTTTTGATTAGTAGGTCAAAATAGTGTTGTTTGTGACAGGTTTAGTTTAAAAATAAAAATTTGATCCTCTTAAAAGAAAGGAAAACACCAAAACGAATCAAGTAATTTCCACAAAATGTTACATGACGAATCCAACGACTATAATATTTGAACACTCTTAGTTGGTAGTCTGACTTAAGTATGCCATCAATGAACTTTCGCAATAAAGTTATGTTTTCTGTTCAGTTGTTTACTACATTACTTCGTTTGTCTTTCTGTTGCACACCAACGTGATGGAGTTAAGGGTCGTAACAACTCATATTGAGGGTTCTTCAAAATTTACGACATTTATTTTATCATCAAATTTCTGTTGTTAAATTTGGTTCCAGTGATCATCATTATTAAATGATTTTCTTAACCTATTGTTTCAGAACCTTCTAGGGTGAATCTTGGCTTATATTAAATAATGTTTTGAGTGATATATTATAATTTAATTGTATTACAGGATCACCTTTTGTCTGTCACAGTGTAACTCCAACGGATAAAGTATTACAATGACATTTCTCATAATTAAAAAAAACTAATCTTCGTTAATTAACGTAATACTGTAATTAATAAACGGTATCAGTTAACTGACACAAACTTTCTCCCAACTTACTGTAGTCAAAATAATATTGTTTTTAATCATTTTATTTATTACTTTTTAGAACAAAACAAAAATATAATATTCTACCTACGTCAATCGTATAAAAAAATTATTGTCCCAGGCGGGATTCGATCGCGCGACCTTTGAATTACTGGCCGTACTCGCTACCGTTGTGCTACCCCGTGCGGCCGTCGCCGCGATGCTAGATTGACAACATAAACTTGTTTATTTTTTAACATTTCCCCATAATTATAAAACGCCGAAGTTTTGATAAAAGCGGGTGGTGTCATTTTGTTTGGCATCTTAAGCACTATAAATACTGAAAATTTGATCAAAATCGTTAGAGCCATTTTTGAGAAATTTGCATTTTTGTCGTTTTTTATGGGTTTTTAGGGGTAAATTACCCTTAAAAATTAAAAATTCCAAAAAATGAAAAAAACGCCTGGAGATATTAGGGTTTAGTACCTACATACCAAATTTCATGAAAATCGGACCAATAGTGTCTTCTCTGGTCGTGTATACATACTGACACACTGACAGACAGACACCACGTTAAAAACACTTTTTTGGGTTCAGGGAGCACCAAAACAAAAAATTCCACTAAAAATATTTTTGGGTTCAGGGAGCACCAACACAGATAATTGCACTAAAAAATATTTTGGGGTTCTGGTAGCACCAAAACAGATAATTCAACTGGAAATTAAAATTCGAACATTTTTACGAAAACAATACTTTCTCCATATACTACGTATAGGGTGGAGAAAGTAAAAATAAAAACATATTTACTGTGAATTTTGGATATCAGAAGTACCTAAAAATAAATAATCATGATAATATCTTGCTAGGTGAACAGATTGATAAATACATTGAATGGGGAAAACTGGGTTAGTTTAGTAAATTTCTTGAGAAGTGCGCTCAAATATAGGAAGGCATTTTTATTTATGAGTTTAATTATTAGAACGTCCTCTTTGCTCATGGTAATAAATCCAACCTGGCAGACGAAAGGTCATGCTGCAAGTGTGTAACTTTATTTTGGTATGAGTTATTATTTTGGTTAGTTATGTTGTATTTCTTTTGATTCAATGTATTTTCTTGTATGTAGTGCAATAAACACACTTTATTATTATTATTATTATCTTGCTAGGTATTAAATTTAGTAAATATAATGGCTTTATTTACACAAGGACACCATAGCTTAATTTTGTTTTGTTTAACACATTTTGTGAAAAAAATATTTATAAAACAAACTAAACGTCTCCACGATTTCATACCCGGAACATGTATTATCTATTTATACTTCCAAAATCGTACGCGTCTTCAAAATGGAAATACAGTAAAGGATCTTGCAGTGCATCTGAAATCAGGTCACTTCTAATGAATTTCTTATCAACTAAAACCACTACAGTTGTATCCTTTCCGAGGCATTGTAACTTCCATGATGCTCAATTTTTCCCCGATAACTTTCAGGCGCGTGTATGCAATGTGGATTGCATACCATCAATTTGGGTTTTGCATACACAGCGCAGTCAGTTACAACGTACGTGAGACGCACTTTATTTTAAAATATGTTTTGTAATTCGTTTTAAATGAATCAAATACTAAATATTAGCCCAAGCTTATCTCAAAACCATAACCGTAAACCACAACCAAATTTGATCATATGTTGTGTAGATTAGTGTGCTCAGAGTGACGGACAAAAAGTCTGTTTTAAATTGTATAACTGTATACGTATATGTCGTTTCAAAAGTATTGAGGTTAAAATGAAAATGTTAGAGGTACTTGTGTTATTTACAGGAAAACTTTATTGAATCTGGTTTTAAAGTTATGAAAACAGGTTTTCACACAAGCAGTGTACGTTGTGTCAGGAAATCACCATAGCCTTCCACTGCCTTGCAATGATATGTACAACTTTGTATGCAAATTATTCCCGTAATTGTAATTTGTATTAGTTACAAGATTAATTCAGTCTTTGGTAATTATTTTATAAGACCCTTTTACATTTTGTCAGAACCCTTTTTTGAGCGAGTGAAAGTCTTACGTATGCAAAAATATTATTTCTGTGTAACCTAATATCAAATCTTTTTATTTTACTTATAAATTTATAGTTTTTCAAATGCTATATCACTAAACCAATCTGCTCAAGCTTAACTAATAAAATATTAATTACCTAACTACGCGTAAATGTATTGTTAATAAAGAGTTGTATATCTGAAACAGTTAATCACGTAAATCCACCATACAGCCTGCGGCCTTCCCGAAAGTGTTCGTGCCTGTCTAATGGTGATATACAATTAAGATTTCCCTGATTACAGGACTATCTCCCCAAAGCTTTACTGTGTTCCAGCCCCCTTTTGTAATTAAAGCATCGAACCTCAAGATAAACCGGCGTCAGTTTGTCTACAGTAGGAATTGGTTTTACGTGTCCAAACGCTGTTTGAAATAGAAATTATTAATTGATTTATTTTAGGTATTCAGACACAATATTGGCTACAAACTCAATAAGAAAATTATTATTAAAAGTGTTAGGCATTGTAAAGAAGGATATATTATTTTGTTGAATGTAAGTGAAGATACAACACTGAATCACAGAACCAAAATAAATTGATCATTTTCCCCTTTCTAAAAAGCAGTTTAATACAACAAATTCCCTTATATTTTATATCAGTTTCTGGCTATTATTTTTTTTATCGTCCTATTCACGCATAATTTGCAAAACCAAAAATTATCCAACTTTAGCCTCACAGCCCAAAATCTATAAAAGTGCCTCTGTCCTAATCAATCGTAATTTCCATAAAAATATCAGAACATACAATAATCGGTTTACATTTACTTCGCCTTGGAGGTTAGTAAGCGAAGCTAGCCCTCTTGTAGTATATAAACATATTTTGTCATTATTTAAACAATTCAGTAACTTTATACAATATTTAATTTATTTTATGTTTTACAACTATGTTGTACGCTTTTTGGGTGAAATATGTTTAGGACGATCATTAGAGACGACAAAATTCTTGTTCACTTATCTCTTAATAGAACCTAATCAATCTGAAAAAAAATCCCAAACGTGAAATGTAAATCTATATATCTATATATATAAAATCCAAATACCACTCACTCACTGACTCATCACAAAATTTCAAAAACTACCTGACGGATTGCAATGCAATTTAGTATGTAGCTTCCTCTAGGGCCTAGGAGCTCGCTAAGAAAGGTTTTAATTAAATAAATTCGAAATTTGAGTGGGGTTTGAAGGGAGGGGGGTCAAATTTACAAAATCACGATTTCTCTAAAACTACTGAAATTTTTGGAATTACATTTGGTATGTAGGTTCCTCTAGGGCCGTAAGTGCTGGCTAAGAAAAGAGTTTCAAAAAATTCAAAATATAAGGGGCAGTTTGGAGGGGTCAAAGTTACTAAAAAACCCACCGAACGGATTGGAATGAAATTTGGTATATAGCTTCCTTTAGGGCCCTATTTACTCGCTAAGGAAGGTTTAAAAAAAATATATAAATTTTAGTAGGGTTTGGGGGGTCGAAGTTAATAAAAACAACCACTGAACGAATTGGAATGAAATTTGATATGTAGCTTCCACTAAAGCCTTAGGTGCTCGCTAAGAAAGGTTTTAAAAAAATTCGAAATTTTAGGGAGGTTTGGGGGGTTAAAGTTACTAAAAATCCACATAAGAAATACATAGTATAATATATTTATTGATATATATTTTTGTCAGTTAACATACATTTAACTTTGATTTGTCCATCCGTGCAAAGCCGGATCGGGCAGCTAGTACGAATATAAAATGTAACATAGAATAGCACAAAAAATAAACTTTTAGCCATTTTGTTCACTTTCGTTTATTGATTTTAAAGGTATACAGTCAAGTTGATATTTATAATTATTATAAGTGGAATGTATTTATTTTTAGGTTATGCTGTACCATATTATAACGTGCTGCATTAAATCCGATCCATCAGAAGCCCAAAACCTAAACTTAGATTTATTCACACGTTGCTTACAGTAAGTTGACATTGATGGATCGTCTTTAGGATTTACTTTCTCTATGACATTATGTGTGCATACGCTTTACCTTGAATACTATTTGAGCGCGAAACACCTAAATAGTGAGTGTAAGGAGGGATTATACGTTGTCATATTTAGACGATGCTATTAGCAACGGTGTAGGAATATTGTGTAAGAAAATAAATGTTACTTTATAAAATGTCAAATCCTGAGGAAATTATTTGAATAGTTAGTTATTAGGTTTTATGTTTTCATATTGAAAAATAATGAAACCAATGTTAATAATTAACCCATGCATGATATCTAAAGATATGAGTTTAAACAATAAATACATATCGGATGTTGAAAGTCTGGCTGTCGATTGGCAGATTAAACATACAGTATGTTTTAAAATAAACAGTACGGAATTTTATTCAGCTGCTATCGGTTTTTAGAACAGCTTAGATTGTTAGATTGTTGCCAGGTCTAGTAAATTACTATTCATTTCTTTATTGAAGTTAGTTAACGACGTGCTCTTAAAACTCCAGATAGAGTTTATTTTTAAAGTTTCACTCCTAGTAGTCCTAGTAGTCCCATATATGCCCATAACTTTTTTTTTTAATTTTGATATTTTATCTGATTTTTTGTACACAAATACTACTAATAGAATGAATATAGCGCAAATTTATTTATTTCTTAAACCGATAGGCCCCTGGGGCCATGGGTCAAAAACAACCCCTTGGGCAAATATGCTGCAATTCATACTAATACTTAGTGATATGATATTGTTAATAATAATAGGTAAAACTGAAATAACGTGATCATATTTCATCAAAAAATGTAATATTAATTGGAAAAAATATATTTTTACAATATTTACATCAGCTAGAACTATTTATGGTACTCAATAAAACATTTATCGTGATGTGGTACTTTACATCTCTGGCAAAGTTTTGTGGTTTTGTTTGTACAATGAGCACATCTTCGCCTCGGCTGTAGTGACCACTGCTTTGCTTCACTGCATTTGCTGTTTTTCTATCCTGTGACTTCGATGGCCCTGATAAAATTCGAGGAGTACCATATACTGTAAGTATTGTTCTTGCTAGATTGCGACGAAAACCAAGCATATCTAACGACTTATTGTATGGTCTTGGGAGTTGATAGGCATTATTTATGGAGACATCAATCAACCGTAATATAATAGGAATATACCATTTCTTTCCTCTAATTGAAATCGGTAGGCTGATATATTACCATCTAGTTGATCGACTCCACCCATGAACTGATTATATTGGTGGATTGCATTAGGTTGTGGAATCAAAATCTTTTTCTTTTCTTCTGCCGAATAACGTTTTGCACTCCTCATTGGTTCTACTCCATGTTCGCTTGATAGAATTGTTACAACATTATTATCCCTCCATCTTATGACCGTTATTCCTTGGTTTTTTGCAATTTTTACATCATACGTGCCTCTTTTTCCTTTTGCATGGATTTGACTGCTTTCAAGGGACACTGTTTGGTACGGTTATCTCTGACTGTTCCAGTTACGTTATTATTTTTTTTTTTCATTTCAATTTTGTCGTTACAATTTTCTTCGCCTGAATCGCAGTCAGTTTCGTCACCATCATCGAATGGTCGCTGGCCTAGTAATACTACATCGATCTGTCCTACGACATCTTCATTTGCGAACCTGTCAAGCTCTTCCAATATCTGAAACGTATTCAGGTTATCCCTGTAACACAAAAAAAATACTTTTAGAAAAATATAATAAGAGTAGGCCTATATAGGCTATATATTATAATTTAGCGAAATTTACTATTTGTAACCAAAAGTTAAAAAGATTTAACCAAGAAATCTGTGTTAAAACTTCAAAGTATGTCAAACAAATCACATGTTGTCTGTATATTCAACAGCCTGTGCAATACTGGAATAGCCTATTTCACTAATAATATTAGTACGCCTATTATTGAACATTTCATAAAAAGTCAACTTTTATTTATTGTTTAAATCATTTATAGAGGGAAAAACATCATTTGTTTCTGTTGCAAATCAAAATAAAGCATTAGAATAACTGCAAACATTCAAAGCTAAAAGTTGGAAGTGTAACCTAAAAGATCCAGTATTTGCCCAAGGGGTCAATAATGACCCATTAGTATTTTACAGGCAATTTACAAACCTCTAGTATTGATTATGCATGCAACTATTATACATATTACAAGAATAGTATGTTAGTAAGAAAAGAAGCACAACTAAACTTACTAAAAGTGTTTACAAAATGAATACTTACATGTTATATTAGAGTAGTACACAACAGCTGTGGTCCAGTTGCTGACATGAGTTAATGATTCAAATATAATTGTGCAGAAAGCGCACTTACTGGAAACCAACATTATTTTTTAATTGCTCACACCTGTTACAAACTATATTAAACTACCAATATAAAAAAATATGCCTTATTCTTGAGGGGAAAAAAATTAAGTTTCTTGGGTCAAAAACGACCACTTGGGTATATATGGGTTAATGTGAACTGTTGTAGGTTTCAAAACAGCCTCCAAGTAATGGCGTTTTTTAAGTGTTGTTGACAATTTAAAAATATTTAAAAAATCGTTCGTTTTATTTAATTTCGATTTAAACCGACAAACTATTATAATTTTATTACCATCTGTGTTAAACATCGCCGTATGAGTCACGAATTAATTTTAAGTTCATCAAGTTTCTTTCCAAATCGGAACTGCGGAGTGGTTGGTAAAGTTTGATTTGTTAGCAACCACCGTTTAATCATATTTTATGCCTTACCCTGGATAATCGTTTAAGATAAACCGAAACTAAAGTTTAAGTTTAAGAAAACTAATGCGGAAGGAATGTTTCCGGTAAAAAAACCTACCAAAATCTTTGCCTCGTGATATGTCTATCGGTTACTGATTTCTTACAACTGTCTTAATCTCCCTTCAGGTACATTACAGTACGGCATAGTATTTTAACGGTAGTCGATTGGACTGCAAAATTATTTTTCGTGCGTTCAATATGGGCTGCGGCACTAAATGTGGGTGTCGTAATGTAAGAGTGTTGTGTACCATTGCATGCAAGCACTGCGAAGAACTTTGTCCCAACAAACTTCAGACTGAAGAAGACGAGGATGACCTTCCTGATGACTTTTACTGTTTTTTTAGTTTAACGTTTTAGTTTGGTAAGTTACAGTTTTATATAATTTTATAATTTATAGTTTAACTTCTTGTGAATTACTCATCCTGTAATTTATGAATTCTGTTATTACTATAAATCTTGTTTTTTTTTTTTTTTTGACAAGCAGTTACCTACATTTAATTTCCCTGGATTTAGTGGTTGTTTTCTATCATAAAGTTACTAAAATTTTATCTACATAAATGGTTAACATTTGATAGAAATAGCTATATACTTCACATATAACAATTTCCTATTACGTAGATCATTATAGGAGAACATTACGAACCTCTCAAGTTGTGCAGCAATACCCCTCAGTCTCTGCCCAATTTAAAAGTGATAGTATATCTCGGGAACGGTTGGAGATTCGACAATATTGTATATAGTAGATTTTTTTGCACATTTTGTTCTATTTCTTTGGGGTGTAGTACTTTTTTTCGATCAAATTATCCTTTCTTGAGCTATTAGCAAAAAAAAATAAATTCTTAAAAACCAAGATCGTGGCCGGTTCCGAATCCGTCTCACCTCGGAATTTTCATATTTATTGATAAGGAATGTGTAATGTAACATTTCCAGCGATAATTAGAACTATAATATTTAACGTTTTTTTAGAGCCGTTTTTTTTACTACAGTTACTGGGCTGTAGTAAAAGTTATTCCAGTTCAATTTACCGGCACTATACGCCGTCCCTCCGTGTTTATTAGTTTAACTGTATAAAGTAGCATTAAGTAAATGAAAAAAGGTAATTGATTGAACAATCAAGGTTCGTCAATTTCCTTAGTAATTTGTTATCACTTGTATGTGTGTTGGGTGTTATATGATTGATACTACCTCATTTAAAACCGTTTGATTGTTTAATGCTTTGATTAATTTCCTAACACCTATAAAAAGAACTATATTTACTACTCTTTACACTGAGTGTAGCCTACGTTGTTGACGAACAGACGATGGTTTTATGTTAAAGGTTTATTAATTACAAAGGGGCTGGAACAGAATTAAGCTATCGGGAGATTGTCCTGGAATCAGGGAAATCTTAATGGCAATTAACACGTCCACTGCTAAGTACGCACATGTGAGCTTGACACTGAACACTATGAAAAGTGGTCGACGCACAGAGAATTGCGAGCTTCGCACGCCAACCCCCGAATTGGAAGTAATGCAATACACAATACATTGCGTGCTTCGCACGCCAACCCCAGTATTGTTAAAATTTTCAATACAGAATGCATTGCGTGCTTCGCGCGCCAATTTCTAGCCTATGTGCTATGGAAGCACATGTGCTTCCGCTTTAAAGTATTATAGTTTGTTAGAATTGGGAAGGACTCTGAGTGATTAACATCCCTTCCACCAACGCACGCACACTCGCCAGCATTGCCGCAGCAGGCCCTACCTACCTCTCGCAGGTAGTCAATGACTCACCCACTCAAGAGCATAATAAAAAATGACAACTTTGTGATTTCAAAATTTTTTCTTTTCGTTTTAGTTTTTTTTTTATGATCTACATAAAATTCTGAGCAAATTGAGACCAAATACGATATAATTACAATGCTTTTGAAGTATATAAAACTGAACTCAGTATAACCATGAAACCGAGGATAAATTAAATAGTACTGTAAAATGTTTGGTATACTCCAAATAAAATATTTAAATTAATAAAGTGTAAAAAATGATAGGTTTCGTTATTAGTTGACTTAGATGAAACCTTGGTTACAAGGGAGTTAGAAACAATACAAACAAATATAATTCTATAAAAAAACATATAAGTCTATGTTTATACAAACATCCACATTTGTTGATCATTTGTAGATCTAAATTGAAATTTGAATAAGAAAACAATTCATTAAATTTATAATACGTCATACAACAAAGAAAACAGTATCTACACGAACATGAGATTATAACAAATATTATAAGAACAGTATTTACA
>JAGFPH010001699.1:47601-62029 GCA_018207615.1 Philaenus spumarius
ACGAACATGAGATTATAACAAATATTATAAGAACAGTATTTACACGAACGTGAGATTATAACAAATATTATAAGAACAGTATTTACACGAACATGAGGTTATAACAAATATTATAAGAACAGTATTTACACAATACTTTAATGAATGAGTGCTATTTGTGTATTTATAGCCGTTTATTTGTTAAAGTTGATGAAAGCAAGTCGTGTTTGGACTCTTTGTTCTTGTTATTTTACGTAGATAATAATGGTAATAATTGTTTTAACTTATAAAATGAAATTTAAAAAATATTTCTTAAAGTAGAATGCCCAGTAGGAACCCGAGCGGGGAAGGCCAGGTAGGCGACCCACCCGTGTCTGTGTGGTAGTAAGGGTTCACTAATCACTCAGAGTCCTTCCCAATTCTTACAAACTATAGTGATTGTTACGTAAAAAGGTTAAAAAATAAAAAATAAAGTAATTTCTACTCATGTAGACTATAGATGCAAAAATAAAAGGTCAGCTCCTAGCATGGGAAATACGAAATTTGCGTAGCAGTGAACGTGTTAATACTTTGGTTAATTCTCTAAAACAAAGAACAAACAGTGTATTGACTACCCTTTACACTGAGTGTAGATAACATTGTGCCTACGTTGTTGACGAACAGACGATGGTTTATCTTTATGTTAACGATTTAATTACAGAGGGGCTAGAATACAGTTTAGCTATCGGGAGATTGTCCTGGAATCAGGGAAATCTTAATTGCAATAACCCTTACAATACTAAGCGCTATTTGTGTATCTCAGTTGAGTTAACAGATTGCTTCATTCATTAATCACCTTTATTTGGGCCCAGCAGTGGCTGTAAAACCTCTTTAACTGTACTTATCAACAAAACACGTGCATGATTAGAATTTCTAAAAGTTGAAAATTAAATTAAAATTTATTCTGAGACTCTGGAATGCAATGAAAAACATAAACAAATAAGACTACAAACAGCTGTAATTTGATGCATATAGGACAAACTTTACATCTTAATAATAAGACTAAAATAAAAAGTAACCAGACACTTTAGTCCCCTCGATAAAAGCAAAAGACCAGCAATGGTTAAAACAATTTTATAATAGTTATAAAACATGCACATACAAACACAGTGTTCATTAAGTTCCTTTAACCTAACTCATCATTTTTTTGTTACTGAAAATAAATTAATAAAACTTTGTATACACCTTTTTGACATATCTGACCCTCTATGATTTTTTCGGCTCAGTGGGTTAGAGAATGATTTGTTAACAATTTTGAATATAAAGGTAGTTAATGTAATACACCATTTAATAGCTTTTTAAAATAGAAACAGAATGGCGAAAACTGGAGCTTAATAGTTTCAAAGTGATGAACAATCACAGTTCGAGAACATATTTATTATAACTCCAAAGCAGGTTTTGTCCGTAAAAACAAAAAATTTCAACATTGTCTTTATTTGTAAAAAGGCAAAACTGAGTGCTATAACAACAAATACCAGGAACAAAATGAGGAATTTATTGTTATTACCAGTACATGAAAAGTGGCGCTTATCAGTTACGCATACATTAGGGAAAGTCAGGAGCAATGGTCAAGGATTGTATTCCTGGTTCAATTTACATCTTTTCCCAAACTCTTTCAAGGTCACATAGAAACTCAGATAAATTAGTGGTATCGTACTACATTTATTTACAGTTTCTATTTTTTAAATGTGTTGCATTTAACCTCAACCTACAAGTGACTTATTTATAATTTTAACAAATTAATAACCTGCTTTGATGTTATGATAAAAATATAATTTTCCCGTGCTTTGATTGTCTATTATTTTAAAACGAAGCATGTACTAAACTCTAGTTTGCGCCATTCTGTTTTTAGAAGCTGTTCAATTACATCACCTACTTTTACATTTGAAAATTTTAACTCCCTGGCCCCCTCACCCCCCCCCCCCCCCCCAAATCATAGAGGTAAAGATATGTCAAAAGATTTCTCCTGTTATGCAACACAAAATAATAAAGTGTTGTTAACTTATTTTTGGTAACAAAAATAGTAAATTGGTTAAAGGACGTTATGAACACTCTTAATACTAAATATCATTAATTATAATTAAATAACAAACAAAAATAATACCACGATATCATACTCTCCAGTGGCATTTCCAAAAACTGTTGCATTACAGTAAATTTAAACTGAGATAGACCTGAAGCCTCCCCCTCCAGAGTATCACTAGATTCCTCAATCTGCAACCGTAAACTGCTACGGATTTATTAAAGATGGATGTAAGGTGAAGGGGATTTTGAAAAATTCTAGAAACGGAACGTGTATTGACGCTATGTATATCAGTTATACAATAAAATGTAGAGATTTAATTATTTTCGCCTTGTAGTTTGCAACCCTGTAACAATAACATTGGGGGAACTCAAAATATCTTAGTTAAAAAAAAAAACTACTTTTATCAAATGAATATAATTGATACTACAATAATATTAATAATTATCCTGTAAATAAATACGCATTTACAGCTGTTTCTTCCGATCATAATGCGCATGCGTATACGATTCAAAACAAGGCTGGGCTGATTTTGAAGAATTTACATTCAGATCATATTTTATCGGAAAGTTATGAATGAAAATTATAAAATACTGAAAAATCGAGTGTTTTTATTTTTATAATGTAAAAGTTCGCTTTGAGTAACTTTTGTTATAGTTTGATTATAGTAGCTCGTGCATCACTGAAGATGGCGACGTGGTCGTTGAAACGTGTGGAGTAAATAAATACCACCTTAAAACATGGGACAAAGAAATAGAAATAAACATTACTAGTGCTAACTTTTTACGAATGTTACTGTACACGTTTACTTTTTTTTATCGCAGGACGAACATTTCATGATTTTTTTCCAGTTTCATGGAAACACAGTTTAGTTTAATTCAATAACAAAAGAGCTTTACTGCAAATTGTCATGAAAGAACTTAGAAACCAATTACTATGCAAGTCCGTACTTCTGAAACTCAATTTAGGAAACATGGGTAAAATATTTACAACGCCGTGTACGACACAAGGAAAATAGAACTAAGAATAAGTGGACAATACAGGAGTAGCGTGACCACTTTAATATTAACCAACTACTTTTTCAGTCACGTTGGCGAATTGGTCTGGTCAGTGCAAAAGAAAGGAATACTTTAGAGGCGAATGTAGTTCACGAATAAATGCTAATTATTTACTGTATAACACATTTAATATGTGTACACACTTACGCACATACTTTCAATAAATACATTCATACGTATGTATCTTCAACATACAGGGTGTTCGAAAAAACGTTTACAAATTTCTGGATATATGATTAGACACTTAAAAATTATGAAGGTATGTTCCTGTGAAGATATGTCCTAATAGCTTTTCGTATATCTGTATTTATGTGATTATTCAATAAAAATATTACTTAAAACCAATTTAAAATACAGAATTGTAACTTTTCACTTATTTTTCCCTTTAAAGACCTATTTAGAAAAAATATCCTGTAACTTTTCAAAATTGGAGACTTTTAAGTTATATATTAGCATAGATCATAAATAATAAAATAGATCATGCATGCATACGGTGGCTGTGTGCCGAAAAATGTTGTCGGGAAAATAGTGCATGATCGCGCCGCGAGGTAGCACTAAGGAGAAATCATTGGTAGCATTGGTGTTTCACACAGCCTCCGTCGTTTCCCCAATAGATAGCGCCACTATCGTCGAATTTCCAGTGGAACAAAATATTGCATTGGATCGGAGTTCTATTAGGTAATCCAAATACAATGATATTAGTAAGAAGTGAACTCACACAACATTTCACATTTTTGTAGAGCGGTAAAATTGTTATGGCATGTCCATAACGCAGTACCGCTCCACGCACTCCAATATGTTCCATGTTTTTATAAGAACAAGACCACAACGGAGCCCCGCAGTAAGCACTGCAACCTAGCCCCCTAGGATTGGACCGCACCAAAGAATTGTTTTGCCTCGCTCCTCGCACTCTCGACCCTTAGTGAAGTTCAATTCAGTCTGTTCGACAGTGTAGTCACTACTTCTGTGTGCAGTTTGTATTCGTTTTCGTTTATTAAAACACATGGACAAACAAAAATTTATAAGTGAAGTATTTTTAAGAACCCCTTTGTGGAATAAAACTCACGAAAATCATCACAACAGCATGATGTTTTTTTGTGTAATGGATGCACTCTAAATCATCTCGTTTTACAAATTATACATTCACTTAAATTATAATCTTATATTATAAACCGTCATCTGAAAAAATTAGGAAGAAAACATGATGACAAAGCGCTAGATGCGGTGCGCCTTTGTGGACTTGCACTTAGTGTCTTAGGTGACCTATTCATGCACCTACGTTTTTCGTTTATAATCTTACAAGTATTTTAATAATTAATTATGTATTGCAAATTCTCCATCAAACATTTTTAGAACAATCTGTATGGGGCTAGGAGAAATTGTTTTAAAATTTGTTCCGTTGTAACGTGGTACCTATAAAACAATATATATATTTAAATATTTTTTTAATAGCAATATTACAATTTTACAATACGTACACCCTACATTTAATACGTAAATAAAAATAAGTATAATTTAGTTAGTTGCAGTAACTATTTAATTTATTGTAATAATTGTTAGATAAATGGCTGAATAGCCGAAACGGCCGTCGTTTAGCGACGAATAGGAATATTGCAGACGGTAAGTCACAAATCTTACAATTTAATTTATCTTATTCGTGTTAAATTATTACAATGTTTTAATTAGTTAATAGTTTTAAAACGTAACAATATACAGTAATTCAATTTTCATTTATTTTTTAAATTTACTTTTTGTTACGCATTAGGTTGGAAGTCAAAGGCTTACAATTGGTATTGATATTAGTGTGCATATTCTGTTAAAATTGTTCTAAATGCGGTTTATTTCTTAAACAGAACCAAATCGAAACTCGACGACAGAAAATAAAGCTTTTAAATTAGATTCTCTGTTTTCATTTTTCATTAAATAAATGGCCCTAATAAGCGGGAGTAAAATTATAAGAAATGTTTTAATGTGGGTACATTAAATAAATTATACTTAACTAAAGAAGTGTATAAATTTTGTAAATAGTAGTACATGTATATGTATTTAACTCCGTACCATGGCAGACGTCAAACACATCTTATCATCCACGTGGGGGATAATTTCTAGCAACAAAAGCACCCTAAACTTTGAAGTTTGCAGACACTGAATTACTATAAGTCAAATTCAACTCAGAGTGAGGCAGAAGTTCAAGCCTACTGAGGGTCAGCATGGTCGACTGGTTTCCGCTCCACACCTACTTGAATTTTAATTGTTTATAGTAGCGTTATACAAACTTTTTTTATAACAAGAAAATATAAAAATAAACCACATAACGTTGTGTATCATGATCGTCTGTTTATTTTGGTACCAAATTTGAAGTAAATCGGTAAATGTTGAGTAATTAAATGGCATAGCTTTTAATGTAACTAAGAACTATTTAATTACTCAACATTTACCGATTTACTTCAAATTTGGTACCAAAATAAACAGATGATCATGATACACAACGTTATGTGATTTATTTTTATATTTTCTTGTTATAAAAAAAGTTTGCATAACGCTACTATAAACAATTAAAATTCAGGTAGGTGTGGAGCGGAAACCAGTCGACCATGCTGACCCTCCGTAGGCTTGAACTTCCTCCTCACTCTGAGTTGAATTTGACTATACCTTTACCCATTTCAAATTAGCTGGCATTTTTTTGAAACCAATATAATACAAAATATGAATTGGTTATCCTCCTGAGACCCAGAAAAGTTTTTGGCTTCATTTAAAAAAAATTATATTTTTAAACAACCTATATAGTTGCTGTACTAGAAAAGGTAAAAGTTTTTAAATGTTTTGTTTATTATAGGTAGCAATAAAATTGTATTACTATCCTCTTTTGAGGACATTGGGTTCATGAAGGGCATTTCATGCTCATCATTGTAATCAGCTATTTTAATGAATTAATGTACTTAAAAGTTAAATAAATATAATTACAATATGGTCACAAGGAAACTAGCGTAAGATTACAGGAATATAAATAAGTTTGAATGTATAATTTGGAGAAAATAAACTGCATAAAATATAATGAACTTCACTGTTTATTTTTACACATTATTTCCCAGAATTTCAAAAAAATTGTCTGGCCAACAACATGTAATAGTTCACAGTTTTATTTATTTGAATGAAATAATACTAAACAGTTATTTGTTTTGTCCAAACACAGGAAAACACCACATTTCACACATTGTATTGTAGCTGATTGTCAGTACCATTTATTACAATATTTTCATTTTCTTCATCATGTTCCTCTTCAAATTCAAATAAATGGCCACTTTCAATCAAATCGTAAATTTGACTAGCACTTAAAAAACTCATTTTGATTAATAACTTGACAATAAGAGATATTATTTTTATCAAAAGCCTACCAAAAATTTATAAACTCATAGTTTGCCAAGAAACACTACACAGAGTCGCGGTAGAGTCCCAGTGTCCTCGTTTGGAGAACCTTGTTAAAGCAAGATTATGAAATCAAAAATACTGAAAATCACAGTTTAAACAGTTGCAAAGTAACGACAAAACGTAAAAAAAATATTGTTTTTACTCATTTAAATATTAGAAACACACATGATAAAGTCTAAAAAAGAAATCTAAGCATACACCATTTAGACAACACTTCCATCAAAAATCAGCTGACCTAAGTAAATATGTTGTAAACAGTTATTGAATCTCTCACTAGAATGCATCTGCAACTGTCCTCAAACAAGTATAGTGGGTTTAAATAAAGTAATAGAAGGGTCTTCATTAATATATGGTCAAAACCTAATGTCCTTACGTTTTTCGCAATAGAGCCCAGCATATATGACGTATTTTTAGAAAACGTTTTAGAGTGAAGAATAACTTATTATTAAAAGCAAATGTATTACATAATGTCTGCTACTGACAAATTACAATCAGCTGTATTCACAGTGAGCAGTTGGACCAGGAAATAGCGCATTAAGCTGAATGAGAGAAAGTCCACTCATTTTACGAACAAGCACTATGTGTATCGACCAGTGATAATTAATTAATCAACAAGTTGTTCCTAATGAGGCAAAGTACCTAGGGATGATCCCCTGGACGCTAAACTTCGATCGAAGGCACATGTGGAAAATGATCGTGAACAACTTGGACTAAAATACAGACAAATTTTACAGACAAAATTCGGAGGCTTCTTGGAAGGAACTCCGAATCGTATTAAACTGCTGCTGCATAAGCAAGTATTAAAACCCGTGTGAACATATTGCGATTATAAAAAAGTAAAATCCAAGTAATACAGACATTACAGAAGAAAGTGCTTCGCAGCATTGTTAGGGCACCATCGTATATTGTATATCGTATCCATATTGAATTGAAGGTTATATTAGTGGCTGAAGATGTAAAAAGGTTTGCTATTAGAAAACATGCAAGCAGACTAAATGGCAATCGAAATATCTAGGTAGCACATTTGCTGAACAACGTACCACTAGTGCGGAGGTTGAAAAGTGTGAAACCAAATGACTTAGTGTAAATTATTGATCGAGCGAAGCGAGGTCTCCGTTTTAGCTCGACCGTTCGGCATTTCGTCTGTGTGTCTGTCTGTCTACCTCACGATTACGGCAAAAACGACTTGACCGATTGTGATGATTTTTTGCACGAATGTTTCTTATTCCAAGACCAGCGATGTATATATATGGTTTCTTCCATTTTTTATTTTTAACCCCTTAAATAAAATAAGAATGGCGGCCTCACCGTTTCTCTCAGTGTAAGCTATTTTCCAAAGCCAGTTTGTGGCTTAACTGTAAGTCGAATTTCAAAACTAATAACATTTTAGTTACTAATAAAAGTAGTAAATTTGATTTTAAACAAAGTTGTTTTCTTGATTTTTCCGTATCTCTAACGATAAGCTCATAAAATGGCTTGTTGTATTTTAACCATGTTTTTATACGTTTATCTAAACCAATTCAGAAGTGTTCAATAGCTTTTTTGTAGATAAAGGTTCAAATAATTCATAAATGCCAGTAAAAAAATAATTGAAGAAAAATTAACAAAGTTATTAGCTCAAGAAACAAGCATGTTTAGTAACGAAAGGAAAAAGTTCAACTTTATGCATATATAAAAAGTAGTAAACATTTTTTGTAATTTTTTCATAAATTTAAAAAAGTTTCGTAATTTAGTTCTAAATACAACTGTATAAAAATATTTATCAATTTCAAATGTCTTATTTTAAAAACACTAGTTTTTATGTTCCTCTTGTAAGACTGCTAACAAAACTAAGCCTATTTTGAATAGTAATTTAGGAATACTATATCTTTTGCCCAAAAATGACAAATTACTATAAGAAATTTTAGAGAATAAATCAAAGATTTGAACTGTATACTTGTAAATTATTATTTCATAAAGTAGCTTTACTTGAATTTCAAAATGAGATGAAACAAATGCAACCTCGCGGCGATAAAGGACGTACAAAAAAGGAACGTTGGACAGCGTGGGAAGTGTTGGTACATGGGTTGAGGTCACTATCAGGACGCTTTAACATCGTTTGTTTTCATTATTTCTAATATTGGAATATGATATGGAACTGTAAATACATTGTTAAGTTTGAGTTATTTAAGTATGTAAATATTTAATTCTGTTTTCCCTCAATAACGCAATATTTTTAGCTACCTTAAGCATTATTAACAAAAATAAAACACAATGCCCCCTAAAAGATAATCTTTAGCAGTTAAAGCTCAAGAAAAGAAAAAAACGAGAACTAGAAACCCCGGAATCGTGGGAATTGCAAAATAATGTTTCACTGGCTAAACCTTCTGCTTACTTCCTTACTGGAACACTATTTTTAACTTAAGCTCAATCCCACATTTGTTATTTCAGCGAGCTAGGTCAATTGTTCACAGAACTACTAGTACAAGAACTACACGTGATCAAATTTAATGTCCACTATTTTATAATTTTTAAATGTAAGTGGGTCTTATGTATGTTTGCAACAAATTGTGTTATTATAAATTTGAAAATGTGTAGTTGGCACCAGTAATATTAGGTTTTATAATTTTTGTTTAGAATAATTCATTTAAAACTTATTTGAAAATTATCGGATTGTTTTTTACTTTATACATGTTCTTTTCCAAGATAGAATCATTCAGAGTACTCGCCCAATTGTTAATGAAGGATCTGGGTTATATACAATCGGCCTTGTTATAGCTTTACTTATTTGAGTTAAGTTTTCCTATAATAAACTCAATTTAAAGCGGTGAAACAACACTAGGCTGTAATAATAAACATATCCTTTAAGTATGTATTTCGATATATTTCATTATTCAATTATTGTCAAGTACGATTACACACGACTCGCGTTCTTCTTCTTTGAGTTTGCGTATAAAATGTATTACATAACATTAATGGTGTTGTATTTGTAACAAGAAAGTTTTATAAATTTAATTAAACTAGTTTTTTAACAGTTGGGGGAAAGATTATATGAAATAAGTTAGTTTGTGTTTTTTGAAGTGAACATATTTTTTATATAAAACAAGGAACACTCATGAATATAATCTTAGAATTCTATTGACTTAATCAACGGAGCAAATGCTAAAGTGAAAATCCGTATTCAGAAAGTTCAATTTGATTCAGTTTATACTGGAAAAGTTAATCAAAATGAAACAATACCGAAATAGAAATGACTTACAGTTGGCCGGAATACAATCTTCTCTATACACTGTTGGAATACAAAACAACAGTAAGGTGTCCTTTGTCTTACGGAAGAATAAGTTTTTATCAACCATATATGTTTTATACGGATAAATAAATAAAACACCATTAAATCGTTTTGTTACCATCCAAAAAGGTGAAACTATGTGGAATGCGTACTGAGCCTAAATTATGGATGGTACATACATTATGTTTATAAAATGTAAGATTTAAAAGACACAAGTCTTACCTTAATAGCGAAGTCGAGATATCTGAAATGTTCCTTGACAGGTTATTGGATAAATACAATTAAAGTACACATATTATAACAATAAACTTTTAGTTTATTAAAAAAAATTGATACGCCCTTAAATATAACAAAAGATGAATATGATATACGCCCCAAAAAATATGCTAACAGATGTTTTATTTAGTTCCCTCCCTTACAAAAAAAATTTAAAGAAAAACCCACCCAGTATTTAATTAAATTATTTAAATTTAGACTTAGTTAATCAAAGAAAGAAAGAAAATTAGCTTATGGCACACATGGTCTTAAACATTAGTTTATACAATAGTACTTACAAAATAAATTGGTATATTTTAAGTTGGCCAACGTTTATTAAAAAAAAAAAAAATATATATATATATATGCATTGTGTGTAAAAAAAAACTGCAATTCCAAAAGAAGTATAAACAAAATAAAATAATATAAATTTTTGTACTTAAGGTATTACTGAAATTATGACGTCATTTTATTTATTGAAAGAAATTTTGATTTCTGACCCTTGGGGTCCGTAGTGTTAAAAATAGGTACCTCACCGCCCTTATTATTTAATAATTAACATATATATTACAGAATCATATTATTTTAATTACATAAAAATTGTTTAAAAGCCTTTTTATATTTCTGAAAAGTCACTAAGTTTTGCTAGTTTATCATAAGTTCATACTGATTATAATAGCCTTTTTCCTTTTATTTTTATAATAAGTTATTAATTAAATGATCGCACTTTTTCTTTGAAACAGCGTAGAAGTAAGCTGTAGTAGCGGAGGTGAAGTTCACATTTAATTATAGGTGGATATGCATTAGAAGTCGAAGTTAAACTCAGGAACTTAAACCAGATTTCTCTAAAGGACCAGAACATAATATAGGCATTAGTTGTTTTATATAGCCAAAGTAAAATATTATGTTAGAATAAAATTACAGCATGTTTACAGCAGCCATGCTGTAATTAGTCCTGTTGTAATTTGTCTTAACATGTCAATTTGATCTAATATGACTTTATAATTTACAAGTTTCACTAGTAATTAAAAGATCAAGTGTTAATTGGTACAGAGTTACACTTTGGCTCTGGCAATCTAAAAGAAATATGCTGTTTTAGTTAACTTGCTGAATTATAGTTGGTGCAGGAATTCTTTAAAGCATAATTTATAACTTATAGTTAACTTTATATGAACTCACTTCAATTAAATTGTCTATTTTCCAGGCTAATCAGTTAAAACACTGTTCAGGCTATATTATATAGTTCAGGCTTTACAAAATATCAAAATTTGTGGGGTTAATTAAAATTATAAATTGCCTTTTACAAAATACAATAGGTTACACGCAAAAAACAGTAACTAATATTAACAACATTGAAATTATGGAAATATTCAGATATCCGTGGACTATATGCTACATATTAAATAAAATTAATTATTTTACCAGGTGTACGGCTTATTAAAGCATTTGGTAAAGAAAACTCTCTACATGATGTGGAAACACAAGAAGCAAGACGTTAGCTTCTGCACAGCGTTGTTAGTCAAACTGATATGATAAAAGAAAATGGAGAAAGTACTGCGAACGGCAACCTCGTGGAACACTAAGGGTCCAGTCGGTGCTGCGGTGTCCAAGTTAAGTACTACGAAAAATGCCGGTGGCCCCTGCAAGTAGGTGTGTATGTACGCCCCAATGTATTGGTGTATGATATGAAGTATGAGGTCGGGCAAAATTTAGAGTGAAAACGTAACAGTTTGGATTCCGCAAAATATAGAACAACGATAGTTAAAATGTATAATTTCTTTATTTGTACTACTATAGACTAGTTTTAAGTTTAAGGTTAGTGCTATTTTTATTAGTGATGTTTATCAATTTTATACCCTCGAACAAGGATAATTACACATCAAACTTTCGCTACAAGCACCTTAGGCATTAAGTTGGATTTGGTTGGTTACGAATGCAATGAAATATAATTTTTAAACCTGATTAGGGAACCACACAAACACTTGTCTCAATACAGAACCAAGTTTGTATGGAACAAACAATAATTAAGGAACAGTTATTACTTTAATTAATGTTCGAATTAATCTAATAAAAACTATTTCAAACATATTACATAGACATATTAATCCCCTCAATACATGATAATGGTATCTAACGTCTGACATGTCATTTTATAAATAAAAGAACAAAACAATAAAAACTACATATACACAAAATCACACATAAATTTAAATACAAATTTGAATAAAAAAAAACAAACAAAAAACTCAGTTAATACAGTTTATATATATAGATTATTGAACATAAGATTTTAAAAACAAATAAGCCCTTCCTGACACTTGCAGACTGGGCTCAGGTACCTGTGGAAAGATATTCTTCCACAGAATAGAACACATTTTCTAGGAGGTAGCACCTGAGTGAACTCTTGAAACTGTGGATAGAACCTAAGTTTTTAATATTTTCTGGAAGTGCATTAAACAACTGCATACCAGAGTAATAAATTCAGATTTCAAAAAATGTAAGTCTATGAACAGGATATTGAAAAAGTTTTTGACGGAAAGGGTATTTGTGGTAGTGCTGATTAATTTCAAATAAATTTTGATTGCTCCTAAAGAAAATTAAATTTTCATAAATATAAGTGCAAGGGAAATTTTAAATACTTCGTATTTTGAAAAAAAGGTATACAAGATTGATTATAATTTAAATGGAACATTCTTTTAAACTAGTCACAGAGAAAATTATTTTAAGAGCAAAGCATTATTCGGCCAGTGATTCGGCTAAACCTGATATTATATTTTATGTTTTAAACCAACTATTTGAGAAATTTGTCTACTCACGAAAGCGCTGAATAGGTGTCTGCGTGCACGAAATATTTAGTAGAATTTTTTGCACCTCGGCCTCTAAAACCGGCTCACACACGAGAGGAAAACTAGCTTTGCGGGTATTTTACGTTTTGATCGAATTTTGGGAAACGAGGCGGGTTATAAGGGCACGTAAAAAACAAAATGGGCAGCACAATCTCTTATAAACCAAAAATATGTTTTTCTTGTACGAAAAATCTAGAAAAATTTACTTCCGATCAAAAAACTTGATTCGGGTTGTTGGATTTTTTATTCTAACGAACTCTGGACTTAAAATGCGATCTTTAGTGTGCAAACACACTTATATGTATATACAACTTTTAATTACTTGTTCTGGGAACCATGATCAGTGCTCATTACCTTAGGTCTCACCATAAGAGTCACTGCAATAGCTCATCCGTCCTATTGGACATTCGCAAATAAGATAAACCCCTTTAAATAAATAAGGAATAAGACATAATCTTTCTGTGGGTCTACTACGTATACATTGATAGCAATAATTTAGTTTACTATTTTTAGACTATTTATAATACAAGTTTAATAAACTTTCAATACTTTAAAACATGCATTTTTGATTGATTGCATTTACTTGTTTTATTTAAGCCTTAGTTGCCCGACGGTACTTTTAAGTACCACCCAATTTAACTTACTTTATAAAAGGTAACAGTGGCTTTATCTACAAGTTGAGCCCTGGAGGTACTTTATAGTACCATTTCAGTTCTGTAAAACATCAGGTCTACACCTAGTTTAAAAAAATGCCACCAGAAAGCAGGACTTGCTTGGCTAGTGCTTGCTTTCAATTGGAAATTTATACGGTGTGATTTCCCCAATTTTTAAAAACATGTTCTAGTCTTTCATTTGTCAGTATTTTTTTATTAAAAGGGTAGCATATTGCTTTAAATTAATTACTTAACTTAATAAGAACTGATCTAAGTTATTATTATAAACCTCTCAAAAATACAACTTAGACAGATTCAAACTTAAGAGCAACAAAGCAAACTTCCTATAACCACTCCTAGATGGTGCTGATAAACTATCTTTTACTTTACTTTGACTTTACACGTAATATTTATGCCGATAGTAAAGTAACTGAAGTTTTGTTTATTTGTCAGTTTTCTTTAATCAAGCTTAGCCTAGTGGATAACGTTGCGTCTTCCTGATCAGAAGATGCTGGGTTCGAACCTAGGCTAGGGAGACCAGATATCTAATCATATCTGTAGTTTGAGAGTAGGAGGGCGGAAGTAAAGCAAACGGTGGTTGGCTCGCTTCCAAGCTGACGGGATATGACTAGGTATCTGGTCTCCGGGTGGGGTAGTTTTGCATAATTTTACTAAGGTATTTATATATGTATATATATATATATAAATACTAAAAAAAAACAAGTAAAAAAATATTTTTTACCTTAGTTAACCTTAGTTAATTACAAAAATAAAGAAATATAATTTATTTCTCAAAGGTCCTCAAAGGGTTAATAAACTAATCTATTTTCAAGTTGAAATATGTTTATACAAACTCATATACATTATTTGTTTGGAAA
>JAGFPH010001699.1:62039-103084 GCA_018207615.1 Philaenus spumarius
TTAAACCCAATTCATCAGCAGCCAAAAACCTAGACTTATTGTAATTCGCACTATGCTTTCATTAAGTAGACATTGATAGATCGTCTTTTGGATTTAGTCGTTAGATTCGTGCCTTAGTAGTGAACTAAATAATGTCTAGTGTCCCCCAATGAAAAAATTAGTAAAAAAATATGTATTTTTGTGTACAACTGTTTTTTTTACTTCATTTTAATATTGAAAAAATAATGTTATTTCAAAATATAAGTTTATAGATAATATTCCTAGTCTGATAAACTTTTCAAAATTATTGTTATAAATTCAAATTTTTTGCTTTGAAGTTAATAAATAAAAATGTAATAACATTATTTTAAAATAACAAAATCTTTACATGGTAGGCAATTGATTTTATAGCCATTAAAATAACCAGGACTGCCTACCAAGTATCTAAAGCAAGATTTGTTGTGTTTAAAACAAGAATGTTTTAAGTAGCCTACACTAAAAATGGGCATAATTCAGTATCTTGAGTAATAGTTCACTTAACCCGTAAATAAAATATTTTGAATGGAATCGTGAATCAAGGTCATTAAATCTATAAAAACATATCTCAGTTCATAGGTCTATAATATTGTTGGTTTCATAGTTAATTTAATGTAGTGTATTTTGACTATACACAACCAATTTTTAATGAAACGTAGAATGAAATTAATGAAACTTAACAATCCCCTAGGGAAAACGGAGGTGGATAATACTAGGGTGTACAACTTATGCTTTTAGAATCCCTGTCTGTGGCATTGTTATATTTGTTTCACCTCTACTAAATGGTAAACAGGATTTCATGAGGAAAATTCTGTTAAGAATGATGTACTACACTCATTCCACGTTCACCGTGCAGTACAGGTCTTACGGGAGAATAGACACGCTACTATTACAGCGAACATCACGTTTATTGTCATGCGGGTTGCGTCAACTGACCGAGCGTAGCAGGGTGTTGATGTTTTTTAGTTGGCTAGTATCGCTGAGACTGTCGTAAGGATAACATGGCTTATGGGCGCTCTGTACTGCACGGTGGACGTGGAATCGGGTGTAGGAGTTTATATTATTGAATGTTGTTTGGTAAGAAGGAATTGGAACTACCTGAAGGAGACGTTTGAAGAAATAGGAATCAGCGTCGCAAAATGCAGGCATTAAGAACTATGGGACAACTAAATATATAAAGGCTTTTGCAGCAGAAATAAGACTATTAGTGGGTAGACACAGAATTAGGTTTAATAATAGTTCAAAGAAGTGCGTCTTTATAGTTCGTCTTTTCATCGAAATAAAATAAGTGACGCAATCCATAACGTAAAATACAATGTTATTAAAAGCTAATATTCTCACCAAGTAGGAAAAAACTAAGATTGTTCAAGACATTTTTATTCTCCTCTTAGCTACTTTTATGCAGCGACGTCAGTGAGCTGAAATTGTTTGAAAGAAGAATTTTAAACACATAACTGGAGTATTCAAGTAGGATAATAAAAGCTTAAATATAAAGAATTTAGACGATCTTATCAAATATAATGATAATATAATACTATTTACTAGTACCATGCTAACTATATGATAGGGACCATGCTAATTTGTCCTGTTTATCTGAAGAAACTGTTAGGAATTGAGGAAAGTTGCCTGGTAGCAGAATAGCCGACACATTGTGACCTAATCGAAATGAGAAGGTTCTATTGAAAATAGATGTTTCTAAGCATAACATCGAAAACGTTGTTTCGATTGGAAATGTAAATGAACGATATTACTGTTGATTTTAACGGAATTTTAAAAGTAAGACATCATACCCAAGTGCAGTAAATTTGTTTAGTGAGTTTTGCATGCTAAATGTACATTTAAATATTGTTACTTTCTTTTTTCAACATTTTTCTTTTCTTTTATTAAAATTTTGTATCTAAAATTTTATTTTTACATAATATAAAACAGTTAAGGTTTTTTTATTTTGTTTTGAACATACTCTACGTATAAAAAAATATTGAGCTTGACTTGGGAGAAGATATACTTGATAGAATAAACTTAGAACACAAAATTTCACAACTAATATGTTTATTAACTAAAACGCGTTTCAACGACAAAGTCGTCACCTTCAGTGATGCACGAGCTACAATAGTCAAACTATAACTAAATCTAACAGTGTTTCATGCCCCGTATTTATACAGAATTCAAAGGGGCGTGGCTTAAGACTACGTTACATTAGTGGGGCGTTACCAATTGCCTCGCTTTATTATAACTAGCGTAGCATTAACTATATAACTAAACAAGTTACTAACCTAATAATAATCTCATACAATGCATTATTTTTATATTAATATAGAATTTTGTATGGGTCCTAATTCATTATTTATAATTATTATACTATTTTTGTTAATATAAAAAGTTTCCCAAGCATCTATTGTGTTAAGTTTATTTACATTTTTCAATAATACAGAGTTTTCTATTTTAAAATGATGGTTCTTATCTAAACAATGTTTAGCCATAACAGATTTATCTGGCCTATTGTACGTTATATGAGAAAAACATTCTTGTCTTCATACTTCTTTTGGTTTGGCCTATATACTTCTTCGGACACATTTCACAGTTTATACAATAAATTCCAGGTTTGTCCAGTTCTTGAATTTTATCTTTAGGATTTCCTAACAACTGGACAAATCTGGAATTTATTGTATAAACTGTGAAATGTGTCCGAAGAAATATATAATAGGCCAAACCAAAAGAAGTATGAAGACAAGAATTAAAGAATATTTTTTTCATATGAAGTACAATAGGCCCAGATAAATCTGCTATGGCTAAACATTGTTTAGATGAGAAACATAATTTTATTGAAAAATGTAACCGAACTTAACACAATAGATGCTTGGGAAACTTTTTATATTAACAAACATAGTAAAATAATTAATTGTAAATAATGAGTTAGACCCATACAAAATTCTATATTAATATAAAAAAAATGTATTGAGTGAGATTATTATTAGGTTAGTTACTTGTTTAGTTATATAGTTAACTAGCTGACCCGTACGGCGCGACGTTGCATAGTGGTTGGTATTTTCAGTCTTTTTAACGTATTGTATTCTTTTTAAGTGTTCAGTCAGTGAGTGGTATTTGGCTTTTATATATTTGGCTTAAATAATAAAAGCACTATTGTCATAATAATAAAAGATCTGAAATTATGATTTTAGTAAATTTGATCCCCCCAAACCCCTCCTAAAATTTCGAAATTTTTCATACCCTTTCTTAGTGATCACCTATGGCCCTAGAGGAAGCTACATACCAAATTTAATTCCAATTTGTTCGGTAATTTTGGAGAAATCGTGATTTAGTCATTTTTACCCCCCAAACTCCCATAAAATTTCCAATTTTTTGAAACCCTTTTTTAGTAAGCACCTATGGCCCTAGAGAAAGCTACATACCAAATTTCATTCCAATCCGTTTGGTAGTTTTGAAGAAATCGTTTTTTAATAACTTTGATCCCCCAAACCCCCTAAAATTTCGAATTTTCGGAAACCCTTTCTTAGCGAGCATCTATTGCCCTAGAGGAAACTACATACCAAATTGCATTCCAATCCGTTCGATGGTTTTAGAGAAATCGTGATTTTGTAACTTTGACCCCCCGAAACCCCCCTAAAATTTCGAATTTTTTGAAACCCTTTCTTAGCGAGCATCTATGGCCCTATAGGAAACTACATACCAAATTTCATTCCAATACGTTCGGTAGATTTTGATAAATCGTTATTTAGTAACTTTGACACCCCAAAACCCCCCTAAAATTTCGAATTTTCGGAAACCCTTTCTTAGTGCGCGTCTAGAGCCTATAAAGAGTATTAGTGCCAAATTTCATGTTTGTAGGCCTCGTGGTTTTGGAGAAACAGTGATGAGTCAGTGAGTCAATGAGTCAATGGAATTTGGCTTTTATAAGTATAGATGTTACACGTTATTTTTCTTTCCTTTCAAATAAAGGCCATCCATTACATCTAGGATCGTTTTCACGGCTAGGGTATTATTCAGTAAAGTAGATCGACTGTCTCAAGAAAGTTACATAATGTGAGGAGTGCAGATAACTTAAAACCATTCTTCAATGTGAAATGTAGAGGACTGATACACATTCAGCGCGTTTAATGTTTGAGGTTAACGCATCTATTTCAGTAAGTTAGTGACGAAAAGAAAAGAACACTAACTAATGTGTTTGTAAAAACTAACAAGAATTTTTATCTACCAGTAGTGGAGTAAGCTTTTAGTTTCCCACTTTTTTACAATTATGGTACAAATGTTACTACTCTGATTTATCTAATCCACTGCTTTTTAATGATCGTCATCAATGATATTTTTTTAAATAATTTTGAGTTAAAGTAAGCAGTAAGTAAATTCATATAAATACTTGTATTTTGTTAGTTACAATCAAATTTGTATTTGTTTAATTACTTTAAAACCAGCAAAATTGGCTTTACTTTTTAATAAGTTATCAAGTACACCGTCTGTGACTTCTATATTTCCTTTTATTACGCGTTTCGGGGCTTATGTCCCATCATCAGATAATCCCTCTCATTTGAGGTCGACAAACACTAAAAAATTTACATTTATTTACAGCAACATACACACACATTCAGCGGTTGCGCATCTCGGAGTTCGAATAAAGACCGGAAAATGAAAATTACATGAGTTTTATCTTTTAGTTTATTAAAACTTAATATTGATTTGAATAGTTTTGCTAATTTTAAAGTAAAACTATTCATTATTAGTAGTAATTTATAGTTATCATTTCAGATACAATTTATGGCACCTTTTACGTTTAAAATGTTATGTTTTTCTAAATAATCTTATTTAAAAAAGTCAATGTGTGCGGTCGTGGGACAACCATCAGAACGAAGTTCATCACGCCTTTTCTTAAATTCTTTTACCAACCTTAACGGCAACATACACACACAAGTTAAATTTTTTCAATTGCCATTTATTATTAGTTTGTTTTTTATACAAATATTTACTGTTTCCATACGTTTAATGTTATTATAATAAAGGTGTAGAATTAATTATAATTTCAAATCTCAGATGGTAAACACAGTTTAATGTCCATTCATTGTAAATACGTTCAATAAACATAAAATGTTGGTTCATCAGTCTAGGCCTAACCTAAAATTATTGTGTGTATGTTTAATTTATTTTACCTGTCTTAACGGCAACACACATACAATAATTTTATGTTAGGCCTAGACTTACAATTACTTTCTAGGCCTAAACTAAAATTTCAGTTCTTGACGGTAATATCTGACCTACGCCGAATGGAACCGATCGTTTCTTAATTTAAATTAATGAACCAAAACAAATGTTTCTTGAATGTATTTACGTTCATTGCCATAGCAACCAATTTGGTAACGCTTTTTCGTTACTCGTATTTTATATTTGTCATTGCCATAGCAACCAATTAATTAATAACACTTTTTTTCGTTACGCATTACATTTTCTATTTGTTAGAACTCCTACTGCAACCCGCGTTAAGGAACTTCGTTCTAATAAAAATATTATTTTAATAGCGTTTAAAAGAAGTTATAATCGATATTTTGAAAAGAAAAAAGAAATAAAATTTCTGTAGGTGAAATGTATATATATAGTATTTACACTTTACTTATACAATAGCACTACCCTAAAGTGATTATGAATATACAATTACTCTCTGTTTCTAAGTTAAATTTATGTATGTTGAACCTGTGTCATTTTACTCAGGGTTCCTACTTTACACCCGATCCATCAGCAGTCTAAAATCAAGGCCATATTTACACTTTGCTT
This sequence comes from Philaenus spumarius, assembly GCA_018207615.1. NCBI lineage: Eukaryota > Metazoa > Arthropoda > Insecta > Hemiptera > Aphrophoridae > Philaenus > Philaenus spumarius. Next base: position 67,833 of record JAGFPH010001699.1, read on the forward strand.
ATAATAATTCACACCTTGACATTGATGGATCATCTTTCGGATTGATTTACCTATAACCACATTGGAGACGAAACACCTAATCTGTTCTCATTATGGGTAGAAAAATGTGTTAGGTATTTGACTTAGTTAATAAAGAGAGTGTAAACTTTTCCAGCTCACATGCGCAGAAGTTGAATCTCATAAACACACATGAAGACTCCACGGAAAGAACTGGGTAAGTACATTTTTTTGCGAACTTTAACTTACTACTGGCTAGTTAAATTTACTTGCAAAGAACATGGTGAGTAACAGAGATACAGGGGTTTTTAATTTTTCTATACAAGGAAAGAGTGTGTCAAATGCGACAACACACGGAAAGAATGGAACTATTTCAGACTTTATCATGGTTTGTTTGGTCCGTTGTCACTTTTCAGTCTTGGTGCAAGCCTTATCGTGTGAAGTCAGGTTGTGTCATTGTTGTTTCTTGGCACTGTGTTTCTAATATTAACAATGTGTATTTAACTTTATTATTGTATACAACGAGTGACTCTTCTTACGAAGGTGACAAGGCACCACGTAAACATTCAACTAAAACTAAATAATCATATGGAGGAATGAGCAGTGTTAGTAGAGACTTAAGGGCGATGTCACATGAATTGTGCAGTTTTGATCAATGTGTGATTGTTTCAAAACTCTATTAAACAATATACAAATCATTGCATGCTTCGCACGCCAACCTCCGTATTGGGAGTATCTTCAATACAATGCATTGCGTGCTTTGCACGCCAACCCCACGGTAGAATCCACCACATGGCTTTTTGAATCGGGTACTTCTATGATCGATTTTTTGGGAACCAAGCGTAAAAAGGTCGCGTAAAAAAACAAAATATGCAGAATAACATCCTACATTTATACTTGTAGAAAAAAGTAAAAAAAATTATTCTCATAGGAAAATTCTTAAAAAATAATTACGTCCGGTCAAAAAAACGTGCTTCCAATGTTGGATTTTATTGGCTAACGAACTCGTCCGAGCGACCTAGACAACCAACATGTGTACCAAATTTGAACTAAATCGGACTTAAAATGCGGCCGCTAGAGTGCGAACACATATATACATATACAGGGTGGTTATAAAGTCACTCCCCCCTCCTTTAACTTTTGTGTTTGTTAAAACAAACAAATATCCTTTGGGGAACGATACTAACTTAACCCTAAGTACCTTTTGAAGCAATCGTAAATTTTGAGTGTCCCCTAAAAGTGGGGGATTTTGGGGGCAACTCAAAACTTTTAAATGAGAAGTATGGTCATGTGAAATTTTCTTACAAAATTTTCTAAGATGGAGGAGTAAAAATTAAATGTAGAAATCGATTTGGAAGCAATTTTTTAGGTCAAGCACTTTGAAATGAAGGTTTTTTGTCTCTTGAAATGTTTTCTAAAAACTCTTCCTTTTCGAGATATTAGCAACTTTATGTCGATTTATTTCAACACGTTTAGGGCCGCCATTTTGTTTTGGGTTGCACGATTTTTATTTTCTTTATGTCATTTTCCTAGTCTTAAATATACTTCTAAAATGAGGTATCACATGACCATACTTCCTATTTAAAAATTTTGAGTTGCACCCAAAATCCCCCATTTTTAGGGGACACTTAAAATTTCCGACTGCTTCAGAAGATACTTTGGGTTAAATTAGTATCGTTCCCCAAAGGATATTTGTTTGTTTTGACAAACAAAAAAGTTAAAAAGGGGGCAAGTGACTTCATAACCACCCGTATATATACTTGATCCTTTGCTACTCCCAACCTTGGGTCTTACCATAAGGGTAACAACAATAGCTCATTTTTCCTATGGAAATTCGCTAAGAAGTAAAATATTGTAAAAATTACCAGTCCAGTGAAGGCAATCAATAAACATGACTACATAGGTTCTTTCAAAGCGAGGGTCAGTCACTGCGGCAAAGAAAAGTCTGACAAAATATATCTTTCTGAAGAACTTTCAATAACAAAATGATTTAAACTATACAAAGAGAAAAATCCTCCGCTGTTTAGAGACACACAACGAAGTATAAAAATTAAAAGTTTAACTTGACATATGGGTTTCCTCTTACAGTCACGTTCTCATTGTGTGACACGTTTTAAGCAGAGTTAAACGGATTAAATGTGAAACTTTAAAAAAATATAACGTGGCAAGAAAAAATACTCGATGTAACTAAAAATATAAAGCCCTTACAACAGAAAAGCAGGTAAATAAAATAAGGGATCTTAAATTCTACACCAGAAAACTCATTACAACCAAAGAAAGTAAGAAAAACTATCAGAAAGAACCCATTTCTATGGACTACTAAAACTCCTGCCCTTGACGAATATAAATAAGTTAAAATGATGTTCACTTCAATTATACTTCTACAGTTTTCATATACATCAATTATTGTCCAATCACTATAAAGGGAATACATTTTAGATAGCTGTCTGAGTGAGGTTCTAGAAGCAAATGTGAAGTTCTTGGTATATTCTTTGGCTCTTGTTCATGTCAAAACGATAATCATGCCTTGTTTCTTTATCTGCATTATGTCCTTCATATAAATCAAAGTTTGAATACTGCTAAAACAGTTTTTCCAATCAGAGAATATTTGTGATAGGTACATAGAGGCTTTAGTAAAAAACTGCCATTCGACTGGGTTTATGTTTTTGAAACGGCAAGTGAAATAGAAGACTTTTCAAAGCCACCTCATTGCAACATCACATTATAATGGATTGGACGACATACCTGAAAGAACATTACATGCCGAAATGCCCCTTCAAAACACGAACAATTAGAGAAGCTCTGATTATTAAAGGTGATAGGCTGTACAGAACGCTTTCAACGGAGCCTGCAAAACCAGCAATTTTGGAACGCTCTGATGCTGATCTACAACAAAATCTCTATCCTGAAATTCAACCTGAGGAGACAATAAATTCATGTTGCCCCAACCATCACATACTTTTCAGTAAAATCGTATATGAGACTTCGTTTTGGGCAAACAAATTCTAAACTTTGTCGATGATTTATTCGTAACGTATTTGTATGTAGGCTCTCCATTTCTAAGGACAAGTATAACGACCTGCTGCTTTTAAAAGAGTTGTGTGTCCATGATGCAAGGAAATACTTTACAAATCTAGAGTACGAGATATAAGAGAGATCAAGAAGACATCAAGAAAAAGCACATTTCAAAACAATGTAAACATGAAAACAATACTAAAAAACATCAGTTTCAAAATCAAACATTAAAAAGACCTTGAGAAACTACACACTAAAAAAGTCTTAAAGCAAAATCAGAAATAATGGATAAAAAATTATAATATTAAAAGTAATACAGACGTGTACATTTTTTATTTTTCAGTTCAAATAATTCTAATGATGTTCTTATTATTTTATTTAATACAATTTTGTGATAAATTACATAGTTTAATTTCTCAATTTATTTCACCACTTGTGATGGACCACTTTGTTATTTCAGTGCGTCACTTAGTTAATTTCAGTCGAATTTCGAAAACGTCTTAAAAATATACTTTATCAATATATTATTCTATATAAATATTAGGGGGCTTTGCCCCCTTCTAGCTTCGCGATCTCCGGTTAGCCCCGTTCAACTTTATTTTTGCAACTTGAATTCGACTTCATGAATTTGTGCGCCTGGAAGTTATGCAATTCGTCTCCGATACGCAATACACGGTGCCTGGAAGTTATGCAATGGTCACACCTACGCAATACACGTATTTAATCTATTCTTATTACTTTATAATTATGAGAAGAACACATTTTTTATATAATAGAGAGATTTTTTTTCTTACTGACTCATATCAACAGGATCTTCTTTCCCCCCTTAATTTTTCCAAGCCTGTCTCCTCGGAAGTGATTTCGCTAGATTAGTAGCTACGCTTATTACTTCATAAATTATGAGAAGAAGAAGTAGAAAAACTTTTTTTATAAAATAGAGAGAAAACATATTTTGAAACAAAATTGGTTCCGTCAATATGTATGGATTACAACATCTAAACATTGTAAGTCTGCAGTGTATTTTACCTCTCGCGTAACATTTATAAAATATCACTTCCCCATTCTTTTGTTGGGGTCTTCGCATAGAATATTATTTGTGAGAAAAAATTCAAACCAAAAGAAATTTAGGCAGTTTTGTCAACATAATAGAATCATTTTCAACAAATTTCATATTATTGGGATTTTTACGTGAGATAAACATGCAAAGCATCCATTTTAGTAATTATATGAAATCATACAAATAATGAAAAGTGTTGAAAAATATGGTTAGCAAAAAATACAAAACAATCCAATCAGTTTTCAATGATACTAAAACGATTTTGTTTGCTAGTTTTGAGAATTTAACTATTGAATAGAATTTATTTGATTTATCACATTTTATCAAAGATTGCATTTGAAAACTTTAATACTAAAATAGAATTTCGTTAAATAGATATTGAGTTAAATTATTGCATATACATAGGTTATGTTTTAAATATTATAAAATTCTCAGATAGTAGTAGCAGCGAAATACATAATTTAAACTTTAACATTAAACACAAAATAAAGGTAGGTCACAAACATCTCGTAGCGAAATTCCATTATTTCAGAACCATGTGCATGTTAACTACTTTGAATCATGTGCATGATAACTACTTTGAACCATGTGTATGAATGACATAGTAACATTTTATAACGTTAGTTTTTGTAGTTAAACTAACTTTGCATATCAAAGTGTATAGTTGCGTGCAGATAATTTGTAGCATAAAGACTTCCACGATACAATTACAACACAATATTGTTACTCTCTATCTGTACACTGTACACCACTTTCCATTACATCATTGCACTCATAATTACATGATGAATTATTTCTGCTCTGCTTTCCATATAATTAAAACGCTTTGTAATGTTTGAACAAGTATTTCATCTGTTATGTTAAATGTTTATTCTCTTTACAAGTAATTATTGTAAATAATCTTTACTCGCCCTTTAACTTTACAAAGAATTTGAAATGTCTAGTATAAGCTTTTAACCATTGTTGCTCTTAAATGAAATCACTATAACTCTTTTATTGCATTTAATATAATTAAAATTTTTTTAAGGCCATACAGACCCAGCCACCATCTTGAAATTCAACTCCCAAAAGAGAAATGTTAAACGGGTAATAAGATTAACGGAGTAATAATGATCAGACAACTTTTGAATGTGTCATTTTAAAGGTTAGGACAATCCGAATGTGGATATTTTGTAGTTAAAAAAATTTGTTTTATAACTTAATTTGTTATTTGACTCAACACAAATTAAAAGTTTGCGATGCTTTTTCTTATTCAATAATTAGAAACACTGAAGCCCCAACCACAAGTTCGGTGAATAACACTACACAAATAAATTGAAAAACAGTAAATAAATGTTATAAATAATTGTTTTCCAGTTTATTTGGGTAGTGTTATTCACCAAACTTGTAGATGGAGCTTCAGTGTTTCTAATTGTTTAAACTCACTACAGTACTCATAAAACATCTATTATTCAATAATGAAAATATTGTAAAAATATCACCACATTCAAAGTTTAATTACCTTCCAAATACAAGTAATTTCAATAATTTTGTATAATTTGTGACGAAAAAATCCACGTTGTTGTGGAAGCATGTAAACGCAGAATTTGTGTTCCTACTCTAGTGTTTAGCCTGCACTCTGGTGGTTATCACATCAACTTGTTGCTCGCGGAGGAATACTAAAAAAATAATATATTCGTTAATGTGCAATGTGTGAGAGAAAGCTGTGTTTAATAACACATAACCCATACAGTGTCACGCTTACACATTTCAGTACGTTTACAGTCAGAGTTACGTCTATTACCCTAAATGCTGTCTTAATGAAGCTGCCCTATAATTGTTAGTGGACGAATGAATAATTAGCAAACTCAATGCTAGCAGTGTACAACTCTGCCACTTGGAGAGCTGCGATCAACTCAGAAATAATTTTTAACTCCTGCCAAGCCTTAAGTAAATCATTACAGAAATAGCACCTGAGTTGTATTTTACGCATGCTGTATTTCGCTTGCTCCTCCAATCGTTGCATTTACAAAGTAAAATCGTTTCCTCCTACAAAGGCCATCCGTTACGTCAAAGGGCGTTTCTACTGCGGGGGTTATATGCATTAAAGTTGATCGTCTGTCTCAAGGAACTTTCCTACAATGTGAACAGTAGATAACTGAATACCATCCGTCAATGTGAATTATGGAGACTAACTGATACACATTCAGCGCCTTCTGAGTCGACGTTAATATATGCATTTCAATAAGTTACTGACTAGATGCGAAGTTTATCTTGGTTTGTGGTTTGAATTTGTATTTGTTTAAACATAGCTGCGCAATAGTCTACCCTCTTGAAAAGTTCTTTAGTTAAACATCAGTATTACTTTTATTGTACTTGAGTGTATAAAATACTAATCGATGCCTAATGTTTGTTTAGGTACGTCTGTCTAAAAGAATTTCAAAGGCATAAGAATATTTCGTTTACAACGTTCAAAAGGTCCCGCTCAAAATAGGTTCCTTCATATATTTTGGTCTTAAGTGAATTTAATTTATTATTATTATTATTGATTGTCTTTATTTGTTTTTGGGGGCGAAGTTAGGACTGTTTAGTCCTCTCTTCCACCTAACCTCAATACAAAATTACAAACATATACAAAATTAAATTCTTAAAAATAAATAGCACAGACAACAAATAACAATAAATGTAGCTCATAAAATTTATACAAATATTAACAGCAATTTATACAAACAGGTTAAATACGTATTACAATCATAATTAAAACATTCATACACATTCATTCAACTGATCAATAAACACTTCTAATGTACGTCTCAAAACTGGGATGCAACATCCACTTTGTACAATAAATATGACATCAATTTGAGAGAGTTATCAGTATGCTCTTGTTGCGTTTACAAAAATTCTTCAGCTCCAGCTTTTTTTACAACATCCTTAGAATAATTACCTATACCTACCTTTAAAGTATGGCGACACATAATCCTTACTTACGGTGTTGAGTACAGCTTAGGCGTTTCACGCTCCAATAATATTCAAAGTATGGATAACGTCGCGCAGAAAGTAAATCCAAAATACGATCCATCAGTGTCAACTTACTGCAAGCAACGTGTGAATTACTTTAAGTCTAGGTTGATGGATCGGATTGAAATAATGTGTTGCCTAAACAATATAAATTTTCAATTACTAAAATAACCATACACAGTGTGTTAGCTTTGTGTCATGTATTCCCTGTTTTTGTCGTAAAAATTGCTATTTAATAAACGACAAACTTATACCTAACAGACAAACTTTATATAATATATACTTCTGTACGTGTGTGTCTGAACTCCTCCTAAACGGCTGAACCAATTTCGATGAAATTGGGTTTGTGTGTTTGAGTGGGTCCCTGGACCGCGTAGATTGGCAATTTCAAGGAGTTTGAATGGGGTTGCTACCCCTATACAATAAATATAAATTAAACTAACTTCCTAAAGCTTACATTATGTCATATGTAATGCTATTTACAAAACTTTATATACAAAACGATTTTGGAATTAAATAATAATACACTTACTTTTTCTATGTTATACATACATAAAAACATACACGAGTTACAGACTCATTGTTTTTTATTGCGTTTATTAATGAAGATTTTTAAGAAGCATATATTCCATCTTAGACACAGTTAGACATGAAGTAGAAGCAAAATTGATCACAGAAAACTTTTTCCTGCCAGAAACTTATTGCAAATACATACTTTAATGCCGAACGTCGAAGGCGCTTTGTACGAGGTATCTCCATATTCTACATTGACGAATGGTTTTTACTTGTCTATTCTTCACAAGGGATTTTCCTAGAGACAGACGATCAACTTTACTTCGCATAACGTCAGCAATAGAACGCCCTTGGACTTTATGGATGACATTTTAAAAATTATTTTGTTTAATGATTTATTTCGTGTTGGTGACTTTTTTTTTTAAATTCTCATCCAGCCTAGTATTAAACTTCATCAAACAAAGGAAATTATGAATTTCATTTCTTTAAAGACTAACACTAACTGAATCGAACTCATGGTAAAGAATAAACAAAGTGGATTAGTTACGGTTTTGTTTAAGAGTGATAAAACAACTTCTGAATCAAGAAACGTGAAACAACTGTAAGTTCTTACCTAACACAAGTTTGAAGAAATATTGTAGCAATGGGAACATAATGTTTCAAAAATTAACACTTTATATGAGTTACAAAGAAGTACAATAACAGAAAGGATATGCTCAGAAATCCATGGTAATAATTTTGTATTATGCAATTAACATACAAATATTTGTACGACAATTACCTGCACCCAAATATCCCCTTAGATATGCAAAGTTAGTTTACACTTACAGTACTAGAGTTGAAGTATTACTGTCTATAACATCTCTTTTCTACTGAATGAATTTGAAATTTGATCTATGTCGCTACTCCCAGTTCCAATAAAACAATTGTATCAGTTTAACTTTGAAACTAATTGTATGCTTTTGATTTATCTTTTAATCCAGTCTTCAGATAATTTTAGTCATTTATCACATATATTATTTCTAAAGGCCAATTTTTTGTCGGTACGCCGTATTTTCCTAATACATCATCTAATTACATGAATGAGCCATAATTTTCAAAGCTTTCCTTAACCGCAACACCGGAAAAATATACAAAATACAATTATACGAAAAAAAAGAAATAAAGAATCCGAAAGTAACAGTGATGTAAGATCAAGTAAGTTGTAGGGATATTTTCCTGACGTTGGCAACACTGATGATAACAATACCCAGCTGGAGAGCTGCCTTCGCCACTACATTGCTATTTTTAATTAATTGTTATCATTGTGGATACACCTATTACTTTAAATAAGTGGGATTTAAGTAAGTTAGAATGCGAATGCTTCGCACGGGTCAGCTAGTTGTTTACTAATAAATTAAGAGTTATCTGTTTTAAGTTTACTGTTTTACTGAAAATTTAAAGTCGTTATATATTCTAAATGGTTGATGCTGAAGTTGATTCGATATAGTTACCCAATAATTAATTCGAAAAGGGATTACAATTAATATAAAAGAACACTCTAGTTTTATAATAAAACTAGAAGGCTTCACACCCAGCTCGCTTCGCTTGCCAACTCCTGCGGCGACTCCGTTGAAGCAATCGAAATTAGAATATTGTATCCTATGATAGTTTTACGGGAATAAGGATTCATTAGGACAGAGATTTTTTATTGATATATATATAAAAGACAGAAAATTTTAACGTTATAAAATGTGACCAAACTCTGATACGGTAAAGCAGTACTTCTAATTGGTAAGCAAGACCTAGTAAATAATAAAGTTAGCAAAATTTTAATAGAGATTAGGTATTTGAATTATGATGTAGCAAGCCTTTATCGTTTGCATTGCATGATTTTGGAGCGAGTCACAGATAATTAATATTAATTAATACTATTTAATTAATATTAAATACTTGTACCTCCGGTGGGATTGCTACAGGCCTAGAATTAGGCCTGTGGTAATATATGTGTATATGTATGTATGTATATACAATAGTGGAATAAATAAAAAAAATAAAAAAATAAACTTAACTATTAGGGTAGACACAAAAGAGACAAAAGATACTAGTTTAAAAAAAATTATGAAAGGTTTTATAAAATTTTATGGTTTAAAAGTAATAACAATACACTAATTCTCTCACACTTACGTTTTAATCAAACACGTTTCAACGACAAGATCGTCATCTTCAACGACACATGATCTACAACTTACAACTTGTTTAACCTAGGACTAAGCTATATATTAGTGTTAATATTACATATGAGTAGGTTGCACTGCATTATACAGACCGGACGTTGAGATGCGCTACATCTTTTTTCCGCATATTTATTTATGTGACGAACTGTGACTTGTGTGTTGGCGTCCGTGTAAAAAATTTTAATGTTTTTAATGTTCGACGAACTCACCAGAGGAATGACCAGATGATGGAGTTACGGCTCCGAAACATGTCGTCTTAAACTAAACGACAAGGAGTCACAAGACGGACCTAAGGTAAATAATTAGTACCTTTCTCGTTGTTAGTATTTGCTACTACATAACCTAAAACACTGTCGGTCATGAAGGATATAAACTTGCCAAGTTAGTTGTTATTGTAATAAATGTAAATGCTTTCAAGAAAAGTGTGTTGGTTCAGTAAAGACCTAAATATGTAAAAACAGATGTTTGAACTATCATACAGTCAGCTTTTTTTGGTATATTTTCTGTTTTTATTTTGATAACCTAACCTAAAAGTTAGTTGTGAAGAATAATTACCTAATTGTAAATTTTCCTAGTTAGTTGCAATGGCAACTAATGTAACTGCATTACAACATCTTGTTTTAGTTTATTAAACGCATAACCTAAAATTGTGTTAAGCTTTTGTTCCAAACCAGCCGTTTTATTTATAATATGTATCAGCAGAGAGGTTTGATTTATATAATACAGTAAGTCTTTGTCGTTGATTTTTAATTCGTGTTGGTTTATTATAAAGTAACCTAAATAAACTGTTGGCTATGAAAAATAGTTATCCAATTCTAAATTTGATAAGATGTTTATTATGCTAATGAATGTAAATTCATTGAAAATTCGAGTGTCGGTTCAATATAGGACACACCTAGAATTGTGCTAATAAGCTTTTGATTAGAATCAGCTGTTTTATGTGGTAAATAGTAGGTGTGTAGTAGGTGTGAATAATAGTAGGTGTGAACCCCCGTATTATAATCGTTTTCAACTCTAAAATTATAAATTTTGCTAAATTCATTCTTAGTGCGCTTCTACATAGTGATATGAAGGTATACTGAAAATTACGTTTCTTGCTATCATAGCCTTGGCCATACGTCGATAATGAATCAGTCTGCCACTAAGGACTTCTTCTTCTATAGTCTATATACAGATAGATACAAATATAAAGACAAATATAAACATAACATTTAACAGTTTGTTTTGTAATTCAATCAACTGAAATCACACGACATTAAATAAATGAGGTGGACATTCTTAAAAACAATGTAAATTTCTTAGAATTTTATTTTGTATTTTTTTTTAGTTTGTAATATATAGGATTAAATAATTATGTTCAAATGACTATGTTACCATAGTTAGTTAAATAATGTAAAACTAACACTAGTTTAATATTTTTTATTTACTATAACACCCATATTATGTGTTATTGTTTCAATATTTGTTAGAACTTATAACATTTGTATGTTTATAAATTGGTTCACATACTCCTCTATTTGAAAAGAACCCTTCTTGGGGGTAATCTCTGGAACTACTGAACCGATTGAAAAAATAGTTTTACTAATAAAAAGCTGCATTACATTATCCCTGAGTAACATAGGCTATAATCAATTTTGATAAAACCATTTTTTATTTCAATATTTGTAAATTTGACCAGGTCATTCATTACCATATGAACCAATAGAATAATAAAATAGATACAACAGCTGTTTGCTCTAATATTTCCATTAACAGCTGATTTAAAACTTTAAAGCAATTATTAGATTTTCTAACTTTTAGGTTAGGTTCTTATTAAAGTGTAGACCTGAGTCTTGCGCTGTACCTTTTATCCTTTATTTTATTATAACTGATGTTATAAAATATACAAAACAATTTGAATTGAACATTTAACATTATTTACCACCTTAGCTTGTGGTTTTTATTAATCCTACACCTTTATTATACAGAAAACATAACATGATAAAACATGTGTGTAAAAGGGTCCAACGGAGTTGGCGTGTGAAGCACGCAGGGGTTTCCCCTAGTTATTAAATAATTATGTTGAAATGACTAGTTAAAGAATGTAAAACTAACACTAGTTTAATATTTTTGATGTAATGTAAAACCCATATTAAGTGTTGTTTCAATATTCGTTTGAACTTAAAACATTTGTATGTTTATAAATTGGTTCTCATACTCCCCTATGTGAAAGGAACTGTTCTTACCTATGCTGATTCAACCACGTGCATAAAACAGTAGATTGGTTAATATTAAAGTGGTCACGCTGCTCCGGAATTGTCCACTTTCTTAGTTCTGTTATTCTCGTGTTGTACCGGTGCTGTGAATATTTTACATTCGTTTCCGAAATTGAATTTCAGGAAGAACGTACTTGCGTCGTAATTGGTTTCTTGTAATGTTATTTTCGTATTCAGAGAAAAGTAACACTTGTTTTGTTCTAACCGGGAATTGTGAAAAAAAAAAAACACTAATAATAATTCTCGAATGGATAGAACAACTTGCACTTTGGGAATGTAATACACATCTTTAATTCAAGTAATGATAACCGTTACACAAAATAATTTTTTTGGAAAAAATATAATTTTTCCTAAAAATGTACCTAGTTTGAACTATTAATCAATGACATAATAAAATAAGTCGTATAATTGACATGCCAGACTTGAGCTAGATCAAGTATTAAAAAAAAAAAAAGTTTTGTTGTTTTGCATCACAACATATTAACTTCCTTGTAGATAAAGTAATGCTAATTTTATATCATGTTTAGATAATTTAGAACGCAATCTGTTTTGTTACACTCATACTTTATATTACGATTCTAAATCACTTTTCCAATGACATATCTAGCACCACACTCCGTTTATTATATTCCAAGTACCAGGAGACCGAGCTAAAGCTCGATTATAAGCAGGGCCTAGTTCGCTCACGTCAATAACTATTATTGCAAATTTCCGTGAACATCGTTTAGATTAGGCCTATAACATTAAACAACTAAATAAATGGTATGTTTATTTAGCAGAAGTATTCGTTGCCATGGTAACTATAAATAGATACATTAGGCTTACCTCTAATAAAATAGAGTTTAAAAGAAAACAAATGATTATTGTAATATCATTGAAAACATTTGCATCAGCTATGCTTCGTTTACAAGAAAACAGATGATTATTGTAATGACATTGAAAACTTTTGCATCAGCTGTGCTTTGTATTGTTTAAAATGGACAAATTTCACTTTTTAAATTAATAAAAAGACGTAGGAAACAAATTTTCCCAGACTGGTGACCATTTCCAATCGATTTCTCGTGGCCAAAAGCCCCATATAAAATCAAAAAATCAAAAATCCTTAGACGGAGATTCCAGATCCATTTAGCAGACAGACAATTATCTCTCGCTTTAGAAGATAAGATAATATCGAAGCCCATAACAATTTCCCTGTACAATATTATATTCATGACCGTTCCTAATGGCAAGTCATTTTATCAAAGTCATTTATCCTACAGTCATTTTATGAAAGTCATTTGTTTCACAAATAACCCCAATACGATAAATCATGACACCAATGTGATACCTGTCTAACTTCTTTTTGTGATTCAGACATTAGTGTTTACAGACGGTTTCGTTTAAGAAGGGCATCAGTAGACACAAAATAGTCAAAAGATACTAGTTTAAAAAAAAATATGAATACAGTTTTAATAAATTTTGTGGTTTAAACACAATAACAATAAACTAATTCTCACACACATAGTTTAATAATCAAACGTGTTTCAACGACAAGATCGTCATCTTCAATGATACATGAGCTACAACTTACAACTTGTTTAACCTAGGACTAAGCTAAATATTTTTCACGATACTACTGGAACATCAGTTGCTTTTCTATTGCGTATATTGCCAGGTAAAGTTCGTCATATCCGCGTTAGTGAGGATAAATTATATTCTCACTAGTGAGGATAAATCAGCTGATTACAAAAATACAATATTGAAATAATGCCCATCTGTTTAAAACAGACGCACATGGATGGATTAACGAGATTCCCGCTGTCCCTATCTACTATCTAGCGAAACCACTGCCAAGGGAACGGGCTTGGAAAAATTAGCGGAGAAGGGTATCCTGTTGAGCCAGTAAGAAGAAAAATAAACGACAAGAAAATAAATGTTAATAATCATATTTTTTGCTGTTGTATCAAATAATTTTTTGTCGTAGTATCGTGAAAAATAGTGTTCAAAACTCGTGGGAAAATGTTCTTTTCAGATGCTCGTTCTCTTTACAACAACTCGCATCTGAAAAATCACACTTTTCCCACTAGTTGTGAAATATACAATACACCCCTCTACAAGAATGGGCGTGGTCTTAGTGTCTAAACAACTATAGGGTTATCGTAACAACAGAAAGTGAAGTACCAAAGTGAATAGGAGAGTGAGGGAGGGTAATATTACAGAATAGTGTATACAACAGTTGTATGAAATTATTTTAATAATAAATCTAAACAATCACTATATAATAAAGTAATATTAATAATAGTAAAAGCTCATGTATCACTGAAGATGACGACTTTTTCGTAGAAACGCGATTGATTATTAAACGTTTGTGTGAGAGAATTAGTGTATTGTTATTATTTTGAAATAATTCTTCTCACTAGTCAAGCTCAAAGTTGATTAATAAATTGTATTTTATTTATTAAAAAAAATAATAAAAACTGAATTATGTGTACAACAAAGACATTTCAGGTAACATGTTTATTTTTCGTTAGCATTCAAAGTCCTTTATCAAATAATGATATAAACTTGGTCGGACGTTACTGACTATTTGTATAAACTGGCACCATTATTGTGTCTCTATTTCGCACTAAACACTAAACACTAACACTAAATGTTTTTGAGAATAAATCAAGGCGTTTTAATCACCCAGCAGGACATTTTTGTGAATAGAAACAATAATAAATAATCCCTTTTCTCTCTTGATTGCTAATGTAGCTCGATTTTATGAAATCAGTATCTCAGCCAGTTTTACATTATTACTCAAACGAAACTAAATGTACATTGTCTATCAAATTTACTTTTCAGTTAATATAAACAATCAGAATTATTATGTCATGAAAAAACCCTTTAAATAATATATGAGAAGAATTAAAATAATTTTACCACATTATCTAGCTTATGTAATATCCTACAAAAGATGTTTTACTGTCTTCATTACTCAGCAGTTGTAATCGAATGATTTCCTAGTAAACCTTATTTTAAGGTTAGTTTAACTCTAGAAAAATATAGGTTGACATTCATGGAGTTGTGAGTGTTTGGTATTAACAATTTTTATTTATTTCACTCCAGTCATTTTCTAGTTTAATGGCATAAACTTCTAATAACAGTGTAAACTTATACAGATGTTCGTATCCCTTTAAGGATCCACTGCCATTATTTTTACAAAATTCATTACTTTAAACGCAGCAAAACATGTCAACACCATAAAGGTGCTAGAGTTTGTCAAATTTATTTTAGGATACTTTATGTATTTTGATATTTTACATTTAGTTAAAACAAAATATATACGAGTTTAAATTGTATTAGTCGTAATCTGAAGATACATTTAATTTGTTTATTGTTGTATATACAACAAATATAAATAAAATTGAAGAGCATGTGTGTGATTTCAAAACATAAGCTTTTTTATAAGCTCATATGATTATTCACACATTACCATAACCTAAACACACATTTATAACTGTTATGTATGTCTGTTTTTTGTCCGGGCTAATCTCCTGAATGGCTGAACCGATTTTGACGAAACTTTAATTAACATGTAGAGGGCTATTCAGAGAATATTTCAGGTTAATTTTTATTATAAAAATATTTAAAATTCTTGTCAAAAAATTTAAAACATTATGGACAAAATTAGGGATTTTGTGCAAAAATGTTGTTGATATTGCGTGTCTCTTTCGATCTATGCCTTACATTATCTGCAGGTTATTGTTATTCCCACCAACTTAGATCCAAGTGCCTCCGTAATAATCAATTATCATTTCCTTGAAAATTCCTATACAAGTTTGAAAAAATGTAAAAATTAGAGATTTTTTAGAGATTGCAATCACCATATGACACTTAAGGGGTTGGCGACGGAAACGAGCATTTGCAGAGCCCCTAGTATACAAAAATGATAACACATGTCCGCAAATAAAATTATTGAAAAATTTAAAATTCAAAACATAATGTTTTATTTTTTATGTATTTAGTTATAATTGGTTTCTATGGACTCTTAAGAGAATTGTTATTTCCGTTTCTAAAGTCAAAATGCAAACCTTTAACAAAAGAAAATGTGTAATTCTACTTTAATCCATACAATGTACCTTTTAATTCTGAATTAATTTAAACAAGTTTAAAGTTTAACATCCATGCGAGTTTTCCATTCTATGATGTAAACTTATTATGAATTAGGCTAATTAAGATTAGTTAAAAGGTTATTTGTTCCATTAAGTTCATTTTAACCTAGTGGTTTTTATGTAACTTTAAAGTAATAAATATAGACTATTTGTATTTAATTAATTGATTAATTTTTTCAATGCTTTTGTAAATCATCGCCACACATAGAACACGATCCTGTAGTTGAAAATAATTCAGGAGTGGGGTGGGCGGAGCAACAATCGAAATTTTATCTTTACAAATGTAAAATCCAACTGAAAGTATTTAATGTGTCATCGAAGTGTAGATAAGAGTAGGGTAATAATGAGAATCTAATGATGACTTTTTTTATTTGATATTCAGTTGGGTCTGCGGTTTACGTCTATATATTGTGGAATAGTAAAAGTGGAAAATTAATTTCACAACATTCATCTGAATTTATTTGTCTTGGTTCTTACTCAATACGAATCGAATGAAATACAATTTGCAAGAGTTTACTGGTGAAACATCGGTTGCAAATTAATCTCACACCACTGTTATGGTACAACGTTTATATTGGTTTATAGTTTGTCCAAACAGCCGTGCGCTCTGAACCATACAATCGAAGTAAAATCGACCCTACGCGCAGACTCACTCACACTGCCTACCTGAGCGCAGATTCATAGAAGAAAGGTTAGCGCCATGTAGGCAGTGTGAGTGTGTATGCGCGTGGGTCGATTTTACTTCGATTGTATGGTTCAAAGCGCACGGATGTTTGGCCAAACTTTAAACAAAGAAGCTGACTAAATACGGATGCTGTATCACATAGGCTCAGAAACGTGTTTCGTAAGTATTTTATTCATAAAACAATAAAACTGTAAATTCTTTAAATGCATATTATTTCTTATTTAAAGCTTGTTCAACATCCACGGTTAATTTAGATATTTTGATCCTTACAAAGTACAATACAATATTAATTTGGCTTATGCGAATTATTACTGCTATGAATTTTAATTATAATTGATTAAATAACATCCGTTAAGAGATTAAAACAGCAGATACAAAATTAATAAATATATTTCTCAATCAACAACCGATGTATTTAATTTTAACCCTTTTGAGTTATCGTTTCCACACGCAGACGTTCAAATCCTTTACGACCACACACGAATCTTATCCGATGCAATGTCACACAAATGGAGTTGTTCCATTATAATAAATTCGCCTGATCAGCAAGGCACTGCTTAATGTGAAACGTCAAAAGATATCAACAAGTCTAATGGATGGAATTGTTTCGGCATGTGTCTGAAACATGGTACACGCAAACCAGAGGCCTTCGTTCACACTACATATTGCATCGGAACTGTTTAACATAAGAAACGAATATGTTAATACATGTAAATAGTTTACGAGGTCACCGCTGGGATCGCTTCTGTACATGACTATATATGGATACAAACTAAGCGTAGTTTAACTATAAATACTAATAAAATGTTTAAAACCTTCTCATAAGAGGGTATTAAACGCAGCAGCTTTCAGCACAGCATGCTGATGGAAATGTTGACCTAATACACGTATCAGCTTGCAGCGCTACAAGTTGAAGAGTTTTCTAGGTGAGCACTAAACACTAGAAGGTATAAGACGCATGCGCAGTACGTAAAGCTGATGCCCGCGTGTGAAAATATAAAAACGTTCCGATGTTTGTCAGCATGCTGATGTCAGCTTGCACATGGCACTTGTACCCTATTGCACGACCAGCTTGCAGTGTAGCATGCTAATATCAGCATGCTACTCAACAAGCTACTGCTTGTAATAGCCCCTATACAACAAGTTCTGCTTCAATAATTAGAAAGTATTGCAACGTTCCTGTTTCCACTTAAATATGATACAAAACTGATTTACTTGAATGCAATGTGATTGAAGAATATGTGCAACTTATTTATGAAAATTCTATAGGTATGGTCTTAAGGTATAGTGGGTAGTGGGTTTTTGCGCAGATTGCTGATGAAAATGTTGGTGACTTATTACACCAGCTTGCAGCTCTACAAGTTAAAGAGTTTGCTAGGTGGGCACTAAACACTGGAAGGCGCTGGTGTGGAAGGTATCAGACGCATGCGCAGTACGTAAAGCTGATATCCACTTGTGAAAATATCAAAACGATAATATGTTTGTCAACATGCTGATATCAGCTTGCACACGACATTTGCACCCTATTGCACGACCAGCTTGCGTGTAATACAACAATCTGCTGCGTGTAATACCTCCTAGCAGTTTATAAACATTTAACTAAAGCTAAAACTAGAAAAGGTCCAATGATTTAAATTTTGTTTAATATTACTTAAAGCTATTTTTAGAATTTTTTCATTAGCAGTATTGACCTATTATTTCAAGATTTTATAATTTTACGAATATTTCCTTTAATACAGCTGTTTAGGAGTTTAAAGGTAAAACCGTAGTCAAACCTTGAAAGCACAGATACCCACAACAAAGGCATAAGGAAAAGAATTTATTAATGACTTAATTTTAACCTATTTAAGTTTATTAAAAACGTACTTAGCACTATACTAACAAATGAAAACAAATAAATAAAAAGTGAAAACTAGATAAAGAACAAGTTTAAAGATCAACTGAGTTAAAAAAGATAATGCCTGTATAAAACGAAAAACTTGAATTCTTAATAACAAGACACTTAATAACATTAAATACCATATATTTCAAATGTACACTACGTATTGACCTAAGACAAAGTAAGTACACAGTGGGAAACGTCTTTAACGGAGAATTAAACACTATTTAAACTATATCTATGTAATAACAAAATTACACATTTTAAAACTTCATTATTGAAAATTCCTTTATAAAGGATCCTTTTCGCTGCCATCACTTTTATGAACCATGCGTTTAACACCGCTCAGCTCCCTTAATGATGTAACCCATAGTACTTACACAAATGATTTTTAATACAATAGCTCAACGAAAATGAATTATTTACGTTCAGAGCCATAATCAACGATTAGACTATGCACCCAAACTCACTTTTTCTATTATTAAAAACTAAAAATACAGTTATATAATTTCTGTGAGACCAAATTTTTACAAATTTCATCAGTAAACAAATTTCTATAGGCCTAATTGAGAAGAGAATGGCGTATTTAAGGAATACCTGTCATGCTCAAGTTAGTTTAAGAAACAAATGTATAAGCTGTTTATCAATCACAGTTATTCCTAATAATTTAAATTCCAAATTTGTAGTTTCTTCAATATTTCATTATAAAATTTATTTTCAATGTTTAAAACATTACATACCATATTTGCTTGATAAGCTTCCAATTTAAATTCCATATTTGTGGTATCTTAGACACTTTAATAATTTGTTATAATTTTTCATTAATTAAAATGTCAAAAATAATATATAAGTTTTAGTACAATTTTCTGCCAATCCTAACGTAACACTTTCACTAAAGTTTGTCGACGCGTTTCGGAGTTCCTCCATTATCGAGACCTATTTCAGTACTAAAATTGTACTAAAACTTATTTCATGGATCCTAGCAGATATAATTTGTATAATAATATAGGCTACCATGTCCATGACAAGCTGCGTTTTTAATTTTTTAAATTCAAGATTTGTAGTGTCCAAATAACTTCAATAACTCATTATTATTATTTATAGTTTAAATGTTTCGAAATTTAGAAATCATGTTTGCTTTACAAGCTTCCAAATTACATTTTATACTATGGTTGTATCAAAGTTACTGAATAACTCATCATAATTTTCAGTTTAAATGCTTCGAACAGTATACACCTTGCATGCAGGAGAAACTTTTAATTTAAATTCTCTATTTGTGGTATCCAAGTAATTCCATCAATTCAATATAATTATTGCTGGTATTTGTATTAAATTATTATATTGAAATAGTTATTGTGTATTACGGTACCTTTTGTTCATTCAGGTATATTATAAATATTTGAATAGTATCTAACTTACTCTTGTTAAAGTTTTGTAACAATTAAAACTATTTAATATAAAATTAAAAACATATATTTACTTAGTTTGTACTAACACTTATTTAGTAATTTACATGACTGTAGCTACAAGAACAAAATGTATAAATTTGCATTACCAATATTTCAGGCGTCTTACCAGACTATTAATTGTACCATTTTATTGTAACTTGAGTGTTCGTTTTTTTTAAACTAATTAAAAAATAAACGTAAGAAAAAAAATTAATATTTTACCACGTTTAAAAATTATTTGTATTGTCAAAATAGCACCGTATTCTTGTTATTTTATACTTTATAACTTTCAGCGTTTATAGTTTCCTGTGACTTCGTATTCTTCTTTCCTGATAGCCTGAAGCAAGATAAGACTCAAAACTGCGTTCATCACCTGACACAAATAAAACATCACTTAGTAAACGTTTTCTGTGAAGATTGTATCCTGATTTATTATACAGAGTTATTATTGTATTTTATTTTAACTAAAAAAAAAAAAAACAGGACAAAGTTTGTAAATCAAATGTAGCAGGGAAAACAAATATTGGACATTTATGCTACGAAAATCACAATACATATTCAACAACCAAATCCTTAAGCGGAAAATGACTGTTTAAATTCACAAAAGAACAATATTATACATATTTGTTGGTAAATGTTTAAAAATTAATTAAATAATCAACTTTCCTTAAAGGTAAGTAATTAGAAAGTATACGCCTGTAGATATATTTTTAATTCAAAATAAATCATTAATTTTCAAGGACATCCAAGTAAATAAAGTAAGCCATATTTATGATATGATTGCTGAAATATATACAAATATAGTTTAAACTCAATAAAAGTACGGTTTAACAGAACTTGCAATATAGTGGTGCATTTTATTTTAATAGAATATGGATTTACATTTTTGCTAACAATTAATTTAATCTTCGTCAACAGAGATAATGTTATAAATTATTTTCAATTTAAGGGCTCAATATTCTTCTAATTAAGTTTAATAATATTAATGCGGACAGAGTGGAGCTATTAATATATTGGAGTTTTATAAGGGGGGGGGGGGCGATAACTATATAGCTAAAGTCTCGTAACTCAGTAAGGGGGTATATTTTTTTTATAAACATCACGAGACTTTCAAAATAAACTTTCAATAATTATGTACATTTGTAAGTTTACAGCGACAAAGTGTTTAATTTTAACTTTATTTATATAGGAGATTTCTTAATTAATAGTACGCAATTCAACGGACCACAACATCTGGGTGAAGCCGGTTAATTGCTAGTAAAAAATAAAATTATAGTTAAAAAAAAAAATAAAGCAATACTATTAATAAATGGGTGAATTACGAGTTAGACTCGAGTACCAATAGTTGGCTTTTCTGTCGGCCTACTAATATTAAAAAGAGGTAAAATTTGTTTGTATGTAGGAAGTAATCTCTGGAACTACTGAACCGATTGAAAAAAATTGTTTTACTAATAAAAAGCTACACTATCCCTGAGTAACATAGGCTAGAATTAATTTTGATTTAAGGGTTGAAACAACCCCTAAAACAACATTCCTATAATAAATATATTAATTGTTCTACTTTCCTTAAAGCTAGAGAGCTGAAATTTTGAATACCAGGTGTCCCAAAAGTCCCCCCCCTATTATTTTTGTTTTATTAATGGAAATAGACAGATTTGCTTTTGGGTTTGTTAACATTGTCGTATCGTAAATTTCAACCCCTCCCCCAAAAATGGGGTATTTTGGGTGTAAGTCGACAATTTTAAATGATAACCCCCTATTAAGTAATTGGTATAAAAAAGTAAAGCTAAACCCTCTGGAATTCCCAGGTATTGGACGTTTTACTAATAGGAGTCGAAAAACATGAACAGTAAACAGAGCATTTGCAAGGTTGTATCAACTGAAAGTCCAGTATACTAATTACTATGTTTTATAACTTAGATTGAGTGACCTACTACTGGATGGAATCCTTGTAAAAAATAACAGATGTATCATCTTTAACATTTCAATGTTATTTAAATGGGGAAAAGTTATAACTTTGATTGGCCAATATGTTGGATAGAGTCAAATTACAGACCTCAGGTTTGCGCCAATCTTCTTTTTTTTTATCAAATCCTTTAAAATGTGGTGTCACTCAATAGGGATTCCTATTTAAAATTTTCGACTTTCCCCCAAAATACCCAATTTTAGGAGAAAGGTTTGAAATTTACGATCCGTCAAAAAAAACTCCATTTTTGTTCATGTTAACAATCCTCAAAGCAAAACTGTCTGTTTCCATTAATAAAAAAGGGGGGGGGCTTTTGGGACACCTGGTATTTATTTCTTACAAGATACATAGCAAAAGTAAACTATATTTGCATTTTGTCACTTGATGCTAAGGGGTGAAAATGTAGTAAAAACCCATATAAGAAATGTTGATTGTTATACTTTCCTTAAAGCTAGAAAATAAACCCTTCATAAATTAAGGAATTTAAAAATAAGAAACCAATATGTTAGACCCTAGTTAAAAATAAATAAGACAAATTACAATTTAATTAATAGTAGGGAATATTTATATAAAATAACCTGTTTGCATTTGCCTCAACGCGAGTAACTGCAGGGGTTGGCGAGCGAAACAAGGAAGGGTTGGAGTCCTCAAATATATTAAAAAAGAGGAGATTTGTAAATGGATGTTTTGTAACAATGAAACTCATCCAATGTGAATAATCGATACATACAATCGATGATATTAAACGTCATCTAAACTAATTCAATTTGTTTCTTTTGTAATACTTGTCTGTAGGAAAATATTTGTTTAAAAATTATTATATAAAATTAAAAATAAATTCTGTCATCTGAACAATCACACAGTACTATTTAGAAAGAAAAGCAGCATGATGTAACGAAATTGTGTAACTTGAATATGCCAAAATTAATTGTATTTTTTTTCATAGCAGTCAATGCAATTTTAAATGTTACGCTTACGTTAAAGAAACAGAGTCCCAAGGCGATCCAAGACACCCAGATAGTCTGAGACCCCAAATACCAAGTCATCTCATCACTGCAACCGTAGAAGAAAGCATTGCCGGTGACAGTGTCGCGACATTCCGTAGGCAGTGGTTTCAGAAGGTTGACGTAATCATTAGGTCCGTCAGCGCCACAACAGCCGACCTAAAGAGACGAAGTTTTGATAGACGTTTCATACAGGCATGCTATATTTTACAAGTAAAATAAGAAGTTGAAAAAATATTCAGAAATAATATAATAAATTTATATTTGCCTAGAAAATGTATTATAAATGTATAAATAAATCAAATACTTTTTAAATTATGCCATAAATAATTTTTAACATATACTGTATCAAGTAAACTTGATATTGCCAAGCACCATTTGAATAAAGGTGATTAATTTGTTACTTACAAATTTATTAATCACATTGAAATATTTAGAGTAAAACAAACTCAACTAAATACTTGAAATAACATGTATAATATTTTTAAATAGAATGTACAACCTATGTAAATATACACATGAATGAAGGACTATTAGGAAACACCAATAATAGAAAACAACTTCTCATAATAATTATTTACTTAAATAAATTGTGTAATAATTGGTCTCAGATAGGGTTACAATTGTAGGTCTTAAATGATTCCTTTTTTGATTAGATAGACAGGATAGACTTCATTATTAAAGCTTTCTTCATTTAATTATTTAAATAAACAATTTCGTACATTCGGATACCAAAATTCAATGCCACAAAGGTTTAAAACCATTATTTTGGTTACAATTACTCTAAGCAAAAGTGTTATATATAAATCGATGAATTCCATTCTTATATTTAACTAAATTTTCTTGCAATTTCGCAGAAATAATTGCAGTCTTAATTGCTTTTAATATCATACTTTCATTAGAAATATTAAAATACTTTTTTGTCCAAATATTTTCATGCAGCTCTTTCATAAACCTTGATAAAAACAAATAAATTGTTTTAGTTTAAATTAAATTCGATTTCGATCAACCATTGCAATGAGTTAAAATATAATGGTAGTAAATTATACGAAAATATTTTCGTTTAGTGTTAATATTAAACAATAATATCAAAAAAATATTCTTCTTGAAACATATTCCTATTAAGTATGCAATATTCTATTTTATTCGACTAAAAAGATCTCTTTCGTTTTTTCGTTTGAAAATATTTTTTGTCTTAGCTGTCGAAATACATTTATTTAACAAATATTTTCGATTGGACCTTAGGTTATAGATTACAACTAATAGTTCTGATTACAATGGCAGCCGTTTTGTAAAAAGCATAGACCATGTTATTGTATTTTTAAACAGATAGAAGCTGTCAGCAGTGAATGAAATATTATGATTTGTAGCCGTAGCCACTACAAATAAATGTGCACATAAGGTTCCGTAAGAGATGATTATTTTTAATTTATTAAAGTTTATTGAAAATAAAATTCTCAAAAACTATTTAGCCTTTGTTATTTAGGAAGATCTACATTATAATGTGTTTTTTAGTGGAACATTGAAACCGAGTTCAAGTTATATGTTTCAAATTTACAATTTGACATTTCCAAGAAGCGAATACATTATGTCAGTATTACACTTCGAAAACAATTATTCTATCCTCTCAATAAACTTTATCCACTAGAATTGGATAATATCGGTTTAATAAAAGCTCGTACTTTTATAAATTGACTAAATGCCATTCATTTTTTGTATTATTAGTGGCAATATTCAATCTATAAAGTTAGTTAGGCAAAAGTCATATAAAAATGTAAAATTTATTAACTATTTGGTTTTAGTGCGTATCCAGTGTATGCAAGACATGGTTTTACTGGAATGGTGGCTGTTTAAAATTAAAAATCACCAGAAGTTTTTCATAATGTTTCATCTTTAGTATGAACTCATTAAACAATTTAGTTTATTTAGTTAGCATCGTGAACAAAACATAAAATAATATTTTATTTTAATAATTTAAGGAAGTTATACAGGTATACACTTCCAAAAACTTCTCCTTATTCTCAACTTGTCCAACAAACATAGTGTTACTTATTTTATCACATGTAAAAAAAATAAACAAACAATAAACAAACGATTGGAAATATATTTTGGTAATACTCTTTAAATTAAATGTGAATAGTTATTTATTCCATATATTTTTTAAAGATACATGTAACAAAAAAATAAAAACGAAATATGAATGTTAAAGAGCAGCAATAAGTTCTTTTGCTATTTCATGTTATATAGAACACATATTCTCGTTAACTATAAATTTTCTCTGTAATAATGATAAATGGAATCATTCTAGTTGGGGCGTTTTTTACTATGAAAATATTTAACTCTTCATAATGAAAAAATGACGAATTACCAAAACAAATTCTTAAAACTGTCAAACAATATTTATGCTATGGTATAAAACTGTGTTTATAAGTTTGTATACGCGCGTTGAAGCAGTCACACAAAGAAATAGATGTGACTAAAGAAATACATAGTAAATAATACCTAGATCTGAAATAAAGGCTAAAGATATTGAAAGTGGAAGATTGGCTAAGACTGATAGAAAAAATAGACAAGAATCCTATGATTGATATAATATTATTTCGTATTGACAAAAAACTGAGTAGAGCTAGTTTGACTATTACAGTAAGTGTCCTGTAATGTCAGCCATTACGAAGGTTTCCAAAAATTATAATAATCAACAACAATAAATTTACCTTCATATACTGAATAGAAAGTAATAAACATAATTTGTATAATTAACTGGTGGACCCGTAAATGCTTCGCTATTACTTGATTTGATTTTAAGGGTAGTTGTACCATTTCATCCCTTTGATTAAGTAATTGAATTGCAAATGTTTATTTATATAAATTATGTTTAATATTAAATAGTTTTAGCTTTATAGTTTGTTGGAATTTAAAGAAATTTATTTTTATTGTATAGGGGTAGCTACCCAACTTAAATCTATTTGTTTGTTGCAATCATTTTATCTAAAAAAATAAAGGTACTAGTATGTGTAAATTGTGAAATTTTAGTGAAATTAATTGAGTAGTTTTGAGAATATTGAAAAAGTAAGTAGATTACTATTTAATTTTAACCTAACCTAATCTATACTACACGCGCTATAACTTTGCACTTGGGATTTTTGGAGTTTACTGTGAAAATGGTATCGGCAACGTCGCACTGTTGAGACGAGCGGATGTGACTTATCGCGCTGACTCACAGGTGCACTTCCTGAGAAGGCTCTTTCGAAATTGCAAATTATTATTTTTTCTTCTGATACATTTTTCAATATTTCTTATCATAACATGTTTGGTCATACTTTGCTGATAATAAATATCTAAAATGTATTAAAATTGGACAATTATAAGTATTGTTTATAGATGTACAGGGTGATTCAGTAAAGCGTAGCGGGCTTTGTAGATTCAGATTCTACATGCAAAATAAGTCGAAAATGTAGTATAACATTTTTTCGATTTCGGCTTAGTTTAGCCGTAATTCGCCATTTTGTTTTTTTACAAAAGTTCACTGTAACTCTGGAAATAGATAAGACATAAAGTTCAAATTTAGAATAAACATTTTATATGTTACAATTAACAAGTATACCAAACACAAAGAATTTATTTTTATAATTTTCAAAATGGCGGCCGTTACAAATTTTTAACGTGGAATATCTTAAAAACCGTTAACTTTACAAAAAAATTACAAGAGACAAAATATTTTTATTTTTTAACGACAGACAGTAGTTTTTTTTTGTTTTTGTAGTTTCAGTAGGTCAAAGGATAACCGAGTTATCGACAAAAACATAATTTCTTGGTAATTGTCTACAACAAACAAAATTAGCCTAAAATCATATTTTTTTAAATCTAACAAAGTTTTTAGTTAATTTTGTAGCGGGCTATGCAGATTCAGATTTTACATGCAAAAGTAAGTCGAAAATGTAGTATAACATTTTTCGATTTTGGCTTAGTTTAGCCGTAATCCGCCATTTTGTATAAAAAAAAATACTTTGTATTGTACTTTTTACAATAAGATATTTAATGTCAGCAGGTTAAAAACGACATTTTTGAAAGTTTATATTATTTTGAATTTATTATTTTGTTAATAGTATTTGTTTTATATTTAAATGTTAATTTTTCCGCAAAACGATCACAATATATTTAGTTTACCCTTTTTCCAATACTATTAGTTGTCTGATTACAAACATTTTTATATATTATTTCTTGTTAGAAAATTATCTTTAAGATGCATAGTCATAATGAACTTTTCATTAAGTTTTGAAGAAAAAGTGTAATTTTACTAGGAGCCTAGTTGTGAGTCATCGTTCAACCGGATACATTTGATAAGTGGGTTGGGGTAGCGAGCCGACCCGCAGCGTTGCCAAACTGTGCAAGTCCCAAGTGAAAAGTTATCGCGCGCGGGGTATAAGAGTAGTTATTTCATTTCATCCCTTTGACTTGGTCAATCAAATTGAAAATAGTTTTGTGTATAACTTAAAAATAATAATACATAACTTTAGATTTATGTAGGAAGTTCGTTTAATTTAATGGGTAAGAACCACATTACAACCCCTTAGACTATAGTAATTGTAACGTCTAAACACTCCTGGCAATGATATTGATAATGTGTGAAATTTTTATCGAATTCGTGTAGAGGACAAAGAAATAAAGAAACATTAATGTGTATATACAGAGATAATTAAAAATTTGAATAGATCACTGATTGTTCTTTCTATAGTTCTTTCCATAATGAACAAGTGATAGGCTCACAAACACATCATAACCTGGCAGAGGAAAGGAATAGAAACATATTAGGTATTCATTTTCACAAAATATTTGATTAGGTGCAGTTTTCCAGTAAAGTGTACGAGTACTTATAATAAGGCAGGCTTTTTAATTCAGCTAAAGTACTTTCAAAATTATTGTGGGGAGGGGGTAAGAAACTTTGCGAAAATATTTTGAGAACTACATATAACAAAATTGTGTGAAACATTATTTCTTAATAAATTCCATTTGATCGTTAACACACATCTATTATAATTCTATTCACCCGGATTTGAATAAGGAGCTTTAGAGACAGACACAATAACCCCTCAACCACGATGTTTCTTCCATTCCTAAGGAGCTTGACAATGACAAAAAATCCGAACTACATACATATTTGTGATCAAACGTATTTTTAAGACAGTTCATTGATAGACAGCTTTGCTCGCCGATGTGATTAATACATAAAAGGACTATCGGGTTAATATTGTGCCTTAACATTATACACCGTTAAAACAAAAAACAGATAGGCAGACAAACAAAAGTAAAATGTATGCATAAAAAAATATGTTTCGGTTTTGGTAAAGTGTAATAACCATAAGAGTTTAGAAAAAATATTTATTTCAAAATCTCTTTAGTTCTATTTATATGTATAGATAAGTAGCTGGGAAAGAGACATATTTTTTATAGAATAGTAGAAAAAACGAAACTATTTGTTGAAAAATCTAAAATTAATTATCTATCATGTGTAATAGGTACGGTATAAGTCTTACATTTTCCTGTATCATGCTGAGGACACTAGAGGCGGCATCGTCCCTTGGGTATCTTGTGATGAGATTTAACATCACTGATTTTATTGCCGGCTTAATTGCAGAATTGGTTGTACTATAGTCCATCAGAATAGCGGCTCCGATTAGTTTTATTAAAAAGGAAAACATCTGGGCACCTGCGTTCTGAAAATAAAATAAGTCTTTTGAGCGTAGGCTAAATTTTACAAAGTACTGAAATATATCATCTACATAAAATAAAGGTACATTGTTTTTATTTATCTTAGCAGTATGCATTGGTTTTACATACTCATTTATTTAATTAGAGTCAAACTTGTATCTAAGTTACCATTCGGTTTTTAATTTGTGTTTTTTAAAATTGGGTGTAGCAATGATCATAAATTTGAATAAACTATGCAGAAGATATATTAGCAAATAAAGATATTAGACAAAATGCCTCCAGTCTATTGATTGCATAAGTCTATTGATTTAGGGTTTATTAGAAAAACAGTTTTTATCTTAACTCTTGTAAATCAGATATATACAGAGTTACTAACATAAATTAACACAACCTTGTATATATCATGTGTTGCATAACAGGGTGTTTGACATATCTGACACTCTATGATTTTAGGGAACTTAGGGGGGTAAGGGGTAACCAATTTAAAATATAAAGGTAGGTAATGTAATACACCAATGAAAAGCTTATGGAAAGAGAAATAAAATGGCTCAAACTAGAGCTAATTATTTAGCTCTATTTCAAAGTAATGGACAGTCAAAGTTCTGGAAAAACATATTTTTATTATAACATCAAAGCAGGTTATTAATGAGTTAATATTAGAAATAAGTAAGTTGTAGGTTGAAGTTAAATGTAACACATTTTAACAATACTAGTGGACACGGCAATGCTATTGCTTGATTTACCTAACCTAAAATTATATTCAGTTTTTGATCCAAATCAGTTGTTGATCAAAGTCAGCTGTTGATCAAAATCAGCTGTTTTAAGCTTTTCATACGAACAGCTGTTGTTTGTGCCCCTGATAAAATCAAAAGAAATCTTTCTTCTCCTTCCTTAAGATTGACCTTCCATAAGATTAACATGGCAACTTTGAGGGCCACTGGGGCGAAGCCCTTAACATACATTGAGCTCATTTTAAGGGAGGCACAACTTCAGAGTGAGCTCTGTAAAATGACACCAAAAACATCAAAATCGGTTAAAAACTCTAGGAGGAGTTCTACTCACAAAATAACCCCTAGCAAATTAATTATGTATAGATAACTGTAAATAAATATAGTACGGTACCACAAATTTATCTAAGTTTCTATGAGTACTAAAACAACTTTGGAAAAAACGTAAGTGGGACCGGGAAAACAACCCTTGACCTTTGTTCCTGACATTCTCTACCGTATGCGTAATTGATAAGCACCACATTTCACGTACTAATAAAATAGCAATACCTCCCTCATGTTGTTCCTGATATTTGTTGAGATTATACTCAAATTTTCCTTTTTAAAAATGCATCGTCCAAATGAAGACATGTTGAAATGTTTTTTTTTTTACGGACAGGAACTTGCTTTGGTGTTATAATAAAAAAATAATTTTTCCGAACTTTGATTGTCCATTACTTTGAAACGAAGTAGGATATTAAGCTCTAGTTTGCACCATTCTGTTTCTCTTTTAATAAGCTTTTCAACGATGTAATACATTTACTACCTTTATATTTGAAATTGTTAATCCCTCTTACGACCAAAACTTATTTTCAGTAACAAAAATAATGAGGGGATTGAAAGGATTTTATGAACACTCTGTATAACTACGTGAACACATTGTGTGATTTTACTGTTACATTATAGATTGTTCTGTTATTTATACAAAAATGTAATTTTGTTTTGATAAAACAAAAATTCAAAAAAAATCGGTTAGAAGGTTTAAGTAATACAAAATTAAACAAATTAATTAGTTTACAATTAATTTAGAATGAAGGTTAAATCATATTAAAATTCGTAAAATAATGTTATTCAATATGGAATCACAAATAATTAAAACACAACTAAAAACATCTGGTGTGCACATCACACAACTTTCCTTACCAAAATAGATGCTGTATCAATTACCAAATTTTTCGAGCGAGAGATTGATGATACCATTTTCGAGTTAATAGGAGTATCCGTTTCGAAGAAAGCGGTACTAACTTCAAAACGGTTAATCCCACGGACCTGATTTTGGTCTCAATCGATTTCTCACCCCCAAAAATGTCAAGGTCGATACCAAACACGGCTAGTTAAAAAAAGTCATTTTTGCCCCAAAAAAGGGCGTTTTTGGGGTCAATTTTTGAAAAAATGGAAAAAGTTGAGTGGGGTATCTTTTTTGACATTCTTTTGGACGCTGAATCGAATGAGACCATTTTCAAGTCGATAGGACCAGCCATTTCGGAGATACAAACAAAATAACTTGCGTTTTTGTAATAACTTTTTTCAACGAATTTTTAAGGGTATATAGCGTACATAGCGTGTTAAGGGGGTCTGAGTAGAGTATGTTAGCAAAGTTTAATCAAAATCGTTAGAGGGGTTTTGGAGTAAATACCAAAAATGTGCTCAAAACTGGTCCCACGGTAAGACACCACCTCCGATTTGCTTCAAATTTACATGGGTTTAATTGTTTACGTGTTTGAAGATATCCTGTAAATTTCAGTTCGATCCGTCCAGCCGTTTGCCCTGTGCACTCCGGACACACACACACACACACACACACACAGACACACAGACACACAGACAGACCAATTGCCAAAAATGCATTTTTTGGACTCAGGGGGCCTTGAAACGTAAAGATATTATGAAAACTCGACATTGAATTTTTGGGTCGATCGCAATACTTACCTTACCTAGTATAGGGTAAGGAAAGTAAAAACAATTTAAACTGTATCTACTATGTTTTGCAATAATAGTGTCAGTCGTTTATAACGGATATAATAGTTCATCCGCAAAAAGTTTTGTAATGGGCTTTTTTACAGCAGTAGGTAAAGGATTTTGGGGGTGCTGTAAAGATGATTTTACACACCTGTTGCATGCACTATACTATCTAATCCCATGTACACTTAATTGTATTAAAGCAAAATTCGTTCTTAATAAAAGTAAAAGCCTATGAGTTAACAAAAAAGAAGCTTGTAGTTAATACAATCCTAAACACATACAAACGTTGATCAGCTAGAGTTTTATTAGTGAAGTTTTAGGTAATAAATTCAAACAATAATTCGCTGACCGTAGCGTTTTTTGTTATCTTAACTTATGGACTCATTACATAACATAATGAGAGCCAACTTCCAACGCATTTAAACGTAAATTTAACATGTGTGATCCATAAGAGCAAAAAAAATATTAAAATAGTAGGTTTGTAAGTAACATGAAATTAGTAATGATTTAGTGAAATAATTTATTCATTAAGTTACTCTTCAAGATTGAGAAGCACATAAATGTATTACCTATATTGTATTGATATACAAATGCGGCTCTTGATCGATTCAAAGTGGTGAGTTCTTTTTAATCTAACAGGGTTTTTTTTAAACAAATTGATTGAACTTTAACAAAAACGTAGTTTTTTTTACAATATACCGGGTGGGTTTAAAATGTCCCCCCCCTAATTTTTCCGCATTTTTTAAGATATCGACTCCCAACCACCGCCGAACATCATTGATTAGTTTATACTTTCTTTTGATGAGGTTCACATTTTTGGCCGCCATCTTGGATCCGCCATATTGGAATGAACTTTTATTTTTTAAATATAAAGGTAAGGTTGTGACCCATCATTTCAAACTATTTTTTTCCGTAGAACACGATGCCGCAATCGGTTTTTAATTATCTGCTTTCGTTCTTAAGATATTAACAATTTTGTAAAAAATTTAAATTTTTAAAAATCCCTTGTTTTATTCAATTTAAAAAAAATATCGACCCTTTATCATCAGATATCACAGTTTGGTAGTAGCTTATAGATTTTTATTAAGTTATAAATGTTTACTGCCATCTTCAGTTTCGCATAGAAAAGTTGTTAATACACTGAAATCAAACAAATTTACTGAAGATGGCAGTACAAATTTATAACTCAATAAAAATATATAAGCTACTACCAAACTGTGATATCTGATGATAAAGGGTCGATATTTTTTTTAAAAATTGAATAAAACAAGGGATTTTTGAAAATTTAAATTTTTGACAAAATTGTTAATATCTCGAGAACGAAAGCAGATAATTAAAAACCGATTGCGTCATCGTGTTCTACGGAAAAAAATAGGTTGAAATGATGGGTCACAACCTTACCTTTACATTTAAAAAATAAAAGTTCATTCCAATATGGCGGATCCAAGATGGCGGCCAAAAATGTGAACTTCATCAAAAGAAAGTATAAACTAATCAATGATGTTCGGCGGTGGTTGGGAGTCGATATCTTAAAAAATGCGGAAAAATTAGGGGGGGGACATTTAAAACTCACCCTGTATATATAAAAACCAAATCCACTGGCTCACTGATCACGATTTCTTAAAAACTACTGAACGGATTGGAACGAAATTTGGTTTGTAGCTTCCTCTAGGGCCCTAGGTGCTCGCTATGAAAGGGTTTAAACAAATTCGAAATTTTAGGTGAGATTTGCTGGGATCAAAGTTATTAAAAATCCCCCTAAGAAATACGCAGTGTAATATATTTATTGACTAGCTGACCTGTACGGCGTTGCCCGTGGTGGTTGGTATTTTCAGTCTTTTTAACGTAATTGTATTACTTTTAAGTGTTCAGTCAGTGAGTGGTATTTTACTTTTATATATATAGATCTCTAATAATAAAAGCACTATTGTCATAATAATAAAAGATCTGAAATTATGATTTTAGTAACTTTGATCTCCCCAAACCCCTCCTAAAATTTCGAAATTTGTCATACCCTTTCTTATAGTGAGCACCTATGGCATTAGAGGAAGTTACATACCAAATTTCATTCCAATCCGTTCATTAGTTTTGAAGAAATCGTGATTTAATAACTTTGATCCCCCCAAATCCCCCTAAAATTTCTAATTTTTTTAAACCCTTTTTTAGTGAACACTTATGGCCCTAGAGGAAGCTACATACCAAATTTCATTCCAATCCGTTGGGTAGTTTTGAAGAAATCGTTTTTTAATAACTTTGATCCTCCCAAACCCCCCTAAATTTTCGGATTTTTTCAAACCCTTTCTTAGTGAGCACCTATGGCCCTAGAGGAAGCTACATACCAAATTTCATTTCAATCCGTTCGGTAGTTTTTTGAGAAATCGTGATGAGTGAGTCAGTGGTATTTCGCTTTTATATATATAGATATATTATATTTTTTGTTAATATACATTTATTAAACTTTGATTTGTCTATCCGTACAAAGCCAGATCGGGCCAGCTAGTCATTATATAAAGAAAATTTTTGTCAGTTTAAAAATGTTTTGTAAAAGAACAGGTTTAAAGTTATTTGAAGTCAAAAATGTGTGAAGCTTTACAAATACAATTTTTTGTTTTCAGTACATAATACAAGTTTAAAAAAAAGTTAAATACTAAATTCATATGACAAATTTTAAGTCAATTAATTACCGTCTCGCAAAGAGGCAATGATAAACAAATATATAAAAATTGTCTGAGAACAAACAATATTAAATTGGTTTGGTCGAAGCAACGCTTGACGAATGTCAGTTTGCTTTTCTGTTACTGTCTTGGATATTAAACACTACAACAATTATATAATTAATTTAAGTAAATAAGTTTTAATATGAAACTATACTTACAATCAGAAGGAAGAGGACATTTTCAGTGAGGGCGCTGAAACAACCGAGTACTGCGATGAACATAACAATTATTGAAGAAATTATGAGGATGTATAGACCGAAGTAGAAACCAGAGATGTCCAATTTGTCTATCCATGTGGACGTGTCTCCGTCAAACCTGACCCAGACGCAAAGACCAAATATAGAGAATGCAAGAATCTGAAACAAGAGTTCGAAAAGGATAATATAAATAAATGGCTTCTGATCCAAGGCCAGCATGCAGACTCGCGAATCGAAGCAATCTATAATCCTAGGCTGCAATTTACAGGTGCAAACTCGATAATTATCAACCCATAATCTGAGTGCCCAAGGATGAGGTGGAAACCCGCACAGCGACTTTTTCCGCTTCGAACGGAATGAAGCAAAGCATGAGCCGGGACTGGAGGATGAGGTGAAAACTCTCACAGCGAGTTTTTCCGCTTCGAACGGAATGAAGCAAAGCGTGAGCCGGGACTGGAAGATGAGGTGGAAACCCGCACAGCGAGCTTTTCCGCTTCGAACGGAACGAAGCAAAGCTTGAGCCGGGACTGGAAGATGAGGTGGAAACCCGCACAGCGAGTTTTTCCGCTTCGAACGGAATGAAGCAGAGCGTGAGCCGTTACTGGAGGCTGAGGTGGAAACCCGCACAGCGAGTGTTTCCGCTTCGAACGGAATGTATCAGAACGTGAGCCGTTATTGGAGGCTGAGGTGGAAACCCGCACAGCGAGTTTTTCCGCTTCGAACGGAATGAAG
>JAGFPH010001699.1:103094-158684 GCA_018207615.1 Philaenus spumarius
TTACTGGAGGCTGAGATGGAAACCCACACAGCGAGTTTTTAAGCTTTGAACGGAATGAAGCAGAGCGTGAGCCGTTACTGTAGGCTAAGGTGGAAACCCGCACAGCCAGTTTTTCCGCTTCGAACGGAATGAAGCAGAGCGTAAGCCGTTACTGGAGGATGAGATGGACACCCGCACAGCGAGTTTTTCCGCTTCGAACGGAATGAAGCAGAGCGTGAGCCGTTACTGTAGGCTGAGGAGGAAACCCTCACAGCGAATTTTTCCGCTTCGAACGGAATGAAGCAAAGCGTGAACCGGGACTGGAGGATGAGGTGGAAACCCGCACAGCGAGTTTTTTCGCTTCGAACAGAATGAAGCGTGAGGCTGAGGTGTGAACAATTCTACTAATGTATTCCGTACATGGAGGTAGTTATTCAGCGCATTCGTAAGTAGACCAATAGTTGGTTGAAACCCCAAAACATATGGTCTTATTTTTGTAAATTTGATAAACTCTCATAAGCGGTTATGCTGCGTGATTGAATTTTTTTGAACTAACTTCAGTTTGAATTAACCCAGTGTGAACTTTGAAAGAAAGTTCTTTAACTTCAATATCTGGACCACAATCCCTAAAAAAAAATTTCTTGGGATAACTACTTTTAGAAGTGGTGTGTTTGGCCGGCCGTACACGTAGGGTTTTACCGCAAAGGTAATCCCCAGAGTCGAACAGCAAAGGTTTACCTCAAAAGTCTAGGGGCCGTCTGTTGAACTCATAGCTTCTACACGACTAGACGACACGATTACTGGTTAAACTGAAGTGAAGTCAAACAAAACACTTAAAAGAAATAAACTAAATAAAAACATTCATGCAAATTACAACAAAGGAGAACACAAAGTACACACTCTTTCTGCGCATCTCTGGCTGCAACTGACCTGAGGTAAGGCCTGTATTACACTATCATGTTTCTTTGTCAAAGATCTTTGCTCAAAGATTTAATCAAAGGTTCTCTAAGAAATTTGACGTGTGCCAACTTTGATAAAATATTACCTGTTACACTATCAAATAACATATTAAAGAAATGTTATCTAATTAAATTATCAAATGTTATCAAATATCTTTGACAAAGAAATTTGATAGTGTAATTCAGGCCTAAGCCTCAATGACCCACTCACACGCGGAGGTCTGGTCACCTCTGGCGGTAGAAAATATAATGTCTCAATTCCGCCAGAAGTCTGTTCGCCTTTAGAATTTCATCGCACGTTGTGGCACACACGCCGAGGTTTACCTCTTGAGGCGGACAATACAAACAGGTAAACCTATGCGCTCTGCGGTACATCTCTGCGTGTATGGCCGGCCTTAGATGATATCATTACATGCAATTGTGGTGCGATTGTTTCAATGTGCAAGTGTTACAGAAACTATGTGAGGAAGCTGGAAGTAACTTGGAAAAACAAGGAGAACGAAAAGCTGAGCAGTATGGTGCCAGAATGTTTTGATGGTGCAATCGACACGTCTTGTTTGCAATATTTTGGCTTAACAGGAAAATACAATTTCCTTATTCACTGATAAATATCTTTGGGTGTCATGCTGATATATTTTTACTGTTGTAAATTACAATGGTAGCCTAAGAGTTTTTGTTGGCTAAGAATTATTTAATAGCAGTTGAAAATTACGGTTTTATTATAAAAAAAACACCTATTTCAGGACTTTAAAAAAACAACCGTTAGTAAGTGGATTATTTATCAATTTTCTTCAAAATATGTAACCACACATAAAATGGTCTAAATTAAGTGTGTACTACATTTCTGGACCTAAACATATATAATTTTGTTTTTAACATTTCCAATATAAACACTTAATGAGGAGTTAAGAATAATAAAAAAAACTAATTTTGAACATGAAACTTTATATTTTTTGACACTGTGCTGTTTGTTGGCTTTGTGTGAAAAATATTGAAAGTTATTTATTATCGTCCAAACAACTTGCTATAGTTTCATAAATAAATGATTGCCAAATACACGAATACAAAGCACCCAAACATGTTTGCTACTTACAACTTTTGATACACAAACTTTTACATGGTTTAAAGAACATCGCTAAAAGTTGGATGTTAGTTTAATATTACCGGGTAGTGGGCACGAGAGAACGTTATTATTTTTATGATGATGTTCGACGTATATTTTTACAGCATTTTTGGTCTTTATAAGACGTACAACAGTTTAAAAATATCCAATATCGATTAACCCCCACCCCCTCCCGATACCCCTGTTATGGGAAGTCGATAAAACCTGCGACACTAAGTGCCACTTAAGTCGCTTACAGTCGCCAAGTGATAACTTTTATTTTATAGCAAGAGTTTACCTGTACACATTATAAAACATATTTTACAAAATAAATACAGGTTTCAATTTAATAGACTACATAAAGCCTAAATTAGAAAGCTAAACGACATAACTTTTCCCTCTTATATAAACAAATTCCTGTCATTAAAATTTGTTAACCTTTTGGACGTCTGCAAGTCTACATGGACGTGCTTCTGGACTGGGTCACCGCTACTCCCCACCACAACAACCGAATCCAAATGCCTCTGTCCTAATCACTACTTTGGGTCTACTGGGCGATGGGCATGTGACAGAATCTTGGTATCATCCGGACAGAATCATCACTACTACTCTATCCCGATTCAATAGCTTCTGTCTTAGTAAATCGTAATTTCTGTAGTAGTAGAATAGTTGGTGAGGGAAGCGAGCAGAGTAATATTACATACTATTATTTTTTAAATCTCATCGCTATCAGAATACAAACAGAAGAAACATAAACCTGTTGCTAAATGATTATAAACTTTACTCTTACTAACAGCAATAATTGAAAATGATAGATTATTGTTCAAATAGGGGCTCTGCCCCTGGACGCTTCGCGTCCCAACCCCGCCTCGGCCTTCGGCCTCAGATGACTGCTTTGCTTCGCTCGCAGTTGGAAAATTCGCTAAAGAATCTAGTTAATCTTTGGATCGTTTGTACATAGTTGATCAAAAAAATCGTTTCCGCTCAAAAGGTGTTTCCAAAATTAAAAAATGTTAAATTATGGCAATTTTGCCAAGAGTTTCTCGTCGAGAGCTTTAATTCAAGTATAAGGTTGATGGGGTTCCGATTACGGGAAGTGCCTAATAATTAATGTCAGTGAATCAGTAAAATCGTCTAGCTTTAAGGACGTTGGGCGGAGCCTCCCTTCTCGAATGAATAGTGGCTAAATGGATGATTGGATCTTGAATCTGACGAAAAATCTCTCCTTTGAAATTGAATTTTCTACAACTTTTGTATTTAAAATTTTTTGCTATCTCTTACCGCTTTCTTGCTAAATGCGCTCAAAGTGGGAAAATGAAGAAATTTAAAAAATCAAAAAAATCGTTCCCTCCAATAGGTGCTTTCAAAATTAAAAAATGTTAAATTATGGCAATTTTCCCAAACGTTTCTCGTCGAGAGCTTTAATTCAAGTATGAGGTCGAGGGGGGTACGATTACGGGAAGTGCCTAATAATTAATGTCAGTGAATCAGTGAAATCGTCTAGCTCTAAGGAGTTTGGGCGGATCCTCCCTTCTCGGATAAAAAGTGGCTAAATGGATGATTGGATCTTAAATCTGATGGAAAATCGTTAGTCTGAAATTAAATTTTCTACAACTTTTGTATTTAACATTTTTTGCTATCTCTTACCGTTTCCTTACAAAACGCGCTCAAAGTGAAAAAATGAAAACATTTTAAAAATCTAAAAAATCTTTCCCGCCCAAAAAGTGCTTGCAAAATAAAACAATCTTAACTTCAGCAATTTTCCCAAAGGTTTCTCGTCGAGAGCTTTAATTCAAGTATAAGGTTGAGGGGGTCCGATTACGGGAAGTGCATAATAATGAATGTCAATGAATCAGTGTTACCGTCTAGCTTGTTTACCAACGAAATATTTATAAGCAAACAGTTTTCAATCTCAGAAGCTATTGATTACAGGCTATTACATGCGGCGGTTAATTCTTTTTGTTAACCCCTACACCCAAAAAAATTACAACATTTTTCGTATCTCATCGAGAGTGGTATTATTATAAGTAATCTTAATTTACTAAATATCCTTATATATAACACGTGAAGCAGTTTTTTTGTGAACACAACTCCTCCCTTATTTCCAAAACCAAATTTAATGTTTGAGTTGTCTGAAAATTCGTCTCATTTCGAGGTTTTGCAATAAGGTTTTAGATGTCATAAATTCTTATCCTCATTGGCGTGAACTAATCTCAAAAGTCGGGTTTTCTCCACCAGATTAACATGGAACGAATTTAAAAACCATTTATATACAAAACAGCTGTTTATAGTAAGAAACAAAACTAATCCAGCTGATTTCGTTGATGTAAATAATAATGTTTATAGTAATAATAATGTTTATAATAATAATGTAAAAACAATTTCTATACAAAACAGCTGTTTATATAATAAGAAACAAACTAATCTAGCTGTTTTCGTGAAAGTAAATAATGATTTTTAAATAACAGATAATACAGTTGATTCGGATGTCCTCCAGCTTTTAGTACAAAATAATATTTTAAGTTAGGCCTATACTGGACCAACACATGTTTCAGCACAAACAAACCAATAATAAAAACTTGCGTTAAGGAATTTAAAAATAAGAAAAAACTATGTTACATCCTAATTAAATATAAATAATAGCTATAGTAGACCTATTTAATTTATTGATCATATATTGTAATCTTATCTTCTAAAGCGACAGATAATCGTCTGTATGCTAAATGGATCTGGAATCTCCGTCTAAGGATTTTTGATTTTTTGATTTTATATGGGGCTTTTGGCCACGAGAAATCGATTGGAAATGGTCACTAGTCTGGGAAAATTCGTTTTCTACGTCTTTTTATTAAATTAAAAGGTGAAATTTGTCCATTTTAAACAATACAAAGCACAGCTGATGCAAATGTTTTCAATGTCATTACAATAATCATCTGTTTTCTTTTAAACTGTATTTTATTAGAGGTAAGCCTAATGGTGTATCTATTTATAGTTACCATGGCAACGAATACTTCTGCTAAATAAACATACCCTTTATTTAGTTGTTTAATGTTATAGGCCTAACCTAAACGATGTTCACGGAAATTTGCAATAATAGTTATTGACGTGAGCGAACTAGGCCCTGCTTATAATCGAGCTTTAGCTCGGTCTCCAGGTACTATTGATAATGAGTAACTTTTTGGTTAGGTTTTTGATTAAGTGTACACCTGAGCCTTACTGGTACTTTTAACATTTATTATAACTGTTGTTATAAAATATACGAAACAATTTGACTTGAACATTTAACATGATTTACCATCTTAGTTTTGAGGTTATTATTAATCCTACACCTTTATTATAAATAAATCATAACATATGTTCTTAGAAGGTTCCATCGGGGGTTCTAAAACCCAAGATATGACCTCAAAACTTTATGAAAAGCTTTATAATCTTGACTCCTGTATATCCAAATCTATGAAATATTCTTGAGGTTACATTAAAGTTGTAAATTTTTTAAATATATTAGAAAATCAATTTGTAATCACTTAGACAAATTTTGTATTATACAACCCTTAATGAAGTGTAATCTTTAAATACTGTCTTAGAATAGATTTAAGTTCTAGTGCTTCTGTGTAGTTATGCCTTTATATTTTCTATTTAGTTGTTACATAATTTTCAAACATATTGTAACAGGACTTTCACAGTGATGTATGATATGACTATATGTCCCATTTGTAAATTTTGAGTACCCCCCCCCATCCGAAAATTCCATTCATCCAAAATGGAAAAATGAAAGGCACACTACGGAGACTATTATTATCAGAGACAATTCCTATAAACGGAATTCAAATGTTACCAATTAATGTTGAATTGTGAGGGGGTGAAATCTTCTTTTTCCATATTTTAATAATATTACCCAAAAGGGTTACAATTTTGGTTATGGTGTCCTGAAAAGATTTTCTTTGTAACAAAAAATTCTTGTCTCAACAGGACATTTACAGTGATGTATGACTATTGGTCCCATTTGGAAATTTTGAGTTAACCCCTCCGCCCAACCCATTTCGACCAAAATTTAACAATATTACGTTTCTTAAGCAACGTTTCTCAAGCTATTCCTTCACACAACGAATATTGCCACAAACAGCACTTAGCTATCTTAACAAATAACCAATATAGGCTAAAGGGGGTGTTATATAGTTATTTTACAGGATTTTTTGTATGGATTTTGTAAACAGTTTGAACTTTCCACCAACGATATCTCTGAACCTGCTAACATTCGTCACCATTGTTGGGAAGGGGTTGGGGGTCGTTATAGAATTCCGATATCCGATATTAGACAATGAGTTTCCGATATCTATGACGCTTATCCGGAGTTACTCTTTCCAGGTTCTACTTCAATACTCCTTAATGTGACCACGAAGCGACCTGGTTGCGCAATGATAGAAGGTGTGTTGATAGGTTCGTTTATTATTCTGTTTGAAAAAAATCTAAAACCATAATAATATGTTGTTTGCTATTTTCTAAAATTAGTTTTAGAAAACGATCGTTTGTTATAAGGAGGTTTTGTATATTTTGTTTGTAAATATTTTACTAAAAAATTGTTCATACATCTTGATGATGCACTGAAAAGGTAGAGGTAAAATATTTAAAAACCTGCTGTACGAATATGTATTAATTTACATAAATACCTTAATTCCTAGTACTGCTCGCAGTCATGTTTTGATCACTTTCTATACGGTAACGTACGTTTCGCCTATTTTTTCAGGCATTTTCAAACCGTTTATAAACAC
Organism: Philaenus spumarius; assembly: GCA_018207615.1. Classification (NCBI taxonomy): domain Eukaryota; kingdom Metazoa; phylum Arthropoda; class Insecta; order Hemiptera; family Aphrophoridae; genus Philaenus; species Philaenus spumarius. The sequence continues at coordinate 109,901 of JAGFPH010001699.1, forward strand.
ATTTTTAAAATGATTTGCATTTGTTTAATGCGCGTCAAAAAACTATAAATTATACACATTAACATTAACACAAAAACACAAACACACGTGAATATGCCGATGTAGTTTATTTTAAAATAGCAACTCGCACACGTGCACCCCGGCCCGTCCTTGTCTCAGTACTCAATTTTTTTAAAATTTGTTTATAAACGGTTTGAAAATGCCTGAAAAAATAGGCGAAACGTGCGTTACCGTGAACAAATCATGAATGCGAGCAGTTCAAGGAACTAAGGTATTTATGTAAATATATAAGTCCAGTAAGACAAAAAACAAAAATAAATCATGTATAATTGTTGAGCTAGTTGAACGGAATGAAGCAAAGCGTGAACCGGGACTGGAGGATGAGGTGGAAACCCGCACAGCGAGTTTTTCCGCTTCGAACAGTATAAAGCGTGAGGCTGAGGTGGGAACAATTCTACTAATGTATTCCGTACATGGAGGTAGTTATTCAGCGCATTCGTAAGTAGACCAATAGTTGGTTGAAACCCCAAAACACATAGTCTTATTTTTGTAAATTTGATAAACTCTCATAAGCGGTTATGCTGCGTGATTGAATTTTTTTTCTTTATCATTGAACAAATGTTTGAACTAACTTCAGTTTGAACTAACCCAGTGTGAACTTTGAAAGCCAGTTCTTTAACTTCAATATCTGGACCACAATCCCTAAAAAAAAATTTCTTGGGATAAATACTTTTAGATTTGGTGTGTTTGGCCGGCCGTACACGTAGGGTTTTACCGCAAAGGTAATCTCCAGAGTCGAACAGCAGAGGTTTACCTCAAGATGCTAGGCCTCTGCCGACAGTTGAACTCATAGCTTCTGCACGACTAGACGACACGATTACTGGTTAAACTGAAGTGAAGTCAAACAAAACACTTAAAAGAAATAAACTAAATAAAAACATTCATGCAAATTACAAAAAAGGAGAACACAAAGTACACACTCTTTCTGCGCATCTCTGGCTGCAACTGACCTGAGGTAAGGCCTGTATTACACTATCATGTTTCTTTGTCAAAGATCTTTGATCAAAGATTTAATCAAAGGTTCTCTAAGAAATTTGACGTGTGCCAACTTTGATAAAATATTACCTATTACACTATCAAATAACATATTAAAGAAATGTTATCAAATATCTTTGACAAAGAAACTTGATAGTGTAATTCAGGCCTAAGCCTCAATGACCCACTCACACGCGGAGGTCTGGTCACCTCTGGCGGTAGAAAATATAATGTCTCAATTCCGCCAGGAGTCTGTTCGCCTCTGGAATTTCATCGCACGTTGTCTCACACACGCCGTGGTTTACCTCTTGAGGCGGACAATACAAACAGGTAAACCTATGCGCTCTGCGGTACATCTTTGCGTGTATGGCTGGCCTTAGATGATATCATTACATGCAATTGTGGTGCGATTGGTTCAATGTGCAAGTGTTACAGAAACTATGTGAGGATGCTGGAAGTAACTAGGAAAAACAAGGAGAACGAAAAGCTGAGCAGTATGGTGCTAGAATGTTTTCGTGCAATCGACACGTCTTGTTTGCAGTATGTAGCATTTTACCGACAGTTTAAAACTTCTGCCTTTACCTTCACCAACATCCAGGTAGTTATCCTTTTCCCCACTAGACGCCACCTCCGTACAGTATCTACTTTTGTGCATAGGTCGCTATTGTGCAGAGTTCTTATCTGATATACAGAACAGCTGACTTATTCTTGACCGTTAACCTTGGCTTAGCGATGGAACTTTCTGGAAAGTCAGATTGTCCTACTACGTGTCATTCCATCATGTCTGTTTGTAACTCGCTGCGAAATCTTTAACAATGTCGTAGCTTTTCTTATTTAATTTAGTCGGAAGTTTCAGTTATGTGCGTGAGTAGTTAATACGTTTGCCTTATAAGTCCCTATTTGTGAATACCAGGTAAGAATGTTTTAGCTTTGCATTGTTGATTATGAAATATACTCTTGTAAAATTTTATAAAGTTAGTTCCACCTTTTGCATTGTAAATAACTTTTCAAGCTCATTTAGTTTAATTTAAAACCTATGTATTTCATTTTGCTACAGCCTATCTTAAACTTTAACTTCTACAGCCTAAACATTTTAAATGTTATGCTATGTTATGCTTTTACCGCACATAGCCTATTCTAACACATAGGCTAGCTTATACAGTTATTTTCTGTACTAATTTAAATCAGTGTAACTATAATCTTGAAAACTTTTAAAGAGCTATGTCCATATTATATCTCTGATATATTTTATGTTACTGAACAAAAACATTTTATGTTACCATGTGGTTTGGTTAACATGTAGAAACATTCATATGCAACATGATAAGTCTTGTAGTAACACTTGCAATCTTCAAAGTGGCTATTTGTCACTTTGTGCTACCAATATTATAGAGGCAAAAATTAAAAGAAAAACTATCTGTACTATGCTTGTTTAATTGCCTACAAACATTCTAAAAAGGATTGTTATTTTGTTTGATGCAGTTTTACACTGGTCCAAGTATCAGGACATAATTTCTGGTAACATGCCATAAGTCCAACAACAACTTGCACCTTGCTGAAAAAGCCAACCTTTCTACAAGAAGCATAACTATGAACTAAAATATTTTGTAACTACAGTGCTTTAACTATGAACTAAAATATTTTGTAACTACCAAAAATCTGCAGTGGACTTTTTTTTAATGAATTTTGAATAGGCTGTATTTGTAATTGTGTTTTTTTTTGTAAATGAATAGTATATAGGACATGTTTTTGTATTTAATAATATTGGGAGGAGCAAGCTATAGCACATTTTGGACCTTAGCCCTAAGGGCTCTATATTAGAAATTTTACATATTTTTTTATAGAGAGACGTCTCATAATTAATAATTTTTATTTATTTAATTATACTTAGCTTTAGAGTTGGCCAACGACATATATATTTATTCCTAAACAAATCCATGGTATTTCATGTTAAAATTTTGTAATTTGTTAATCTTTTCTGTATAAATTCTGTAATCATTATTAAAAGGGAGGGTTTTTGGTTTTTTATTTTTGGGGAGGGCTTTTAAATTCAACTTAATTAAATATGTCTGTATTCTTTTAAATCTGATGTTTTTCTTTGTACTAAGGGCGTATAACTAATTTCAACTTTTCAATTAAGGGCATATAAACTTGTTTTTACTTAATTTTGGTTAATAAACCTGAAATTGTATCTAGTTCTATGGTTTATTGAGTTAACCTCTAGGTATCTTGTGAATTGTGAGTAATCTGCTGAAACATTCCTACGTTTGGTGACTTTTAAATTTAAAGGTAAGTTTTGAACATGACCAATCTATGTGGCCCAGTATTGTTTCCGTTTCCCTATTTAATTGTTTTGTAAGATTGGTACAAGTATTTAGGCTTTACAGGAAAATACAATTTCATTATACACTGATAAATATCTTTAGGTGTCATACTGATATTTGTATTGCTGTAAATTATGCAGTGACTTACAATGGTAACCTATTTTTGTTTATTAAGGGGATTCGCCACTATTAAGAGGTTTTTTTTTAATTTTTATATTTTTAACTTTGTAATTATTTTTATATGGTTTAATACAAGTAAATAAGTGGGTTTTTGGAGAAACATTTTTTTTTTTTACCATATATGTATTTTTATTTCAGGTTTTGGGGATTTTTTAACGTTTTTCGGGTTATTTTAAAATTTTGAATAACTTTTTCGTTTTTCAACTAATTGGAATCTTATTTTTTTATTTTGTAGAATTTGAGGTATAGAAACTTTTTGTAAATGGAAATTGCAATATCAGTTCCAGAAAAAATGTTATAAAGCACCAAACATAGGTAAAAATAATTTTTCTATGTATATTTACATATTTATTTTTATTTTGTTTTATTTTTAAGTTAGACTGTTTTCCATTTTCAAAAATCTTCTATTTATATTGACAAATAAGTGGTAAAAATTTCAAAGGCCTAGGTGCAATACTTTAATATTTATTCAAATTTATGTACAACCAGACACTGTAAAACCAATCTTGCGGGAAACAACGATCAAAGTCAAGACACTGAGTTGAACTGGACTTACACTCTAGAATTCTCCTGCTCCATATGTGAGTCCTTCATTGGCCCTCCTTTTTTCTTCTTCAGCTAGTTGGGCAGCTTTTACAAGTCTTCTAAACTTTTTGAATTTTTCGGTTGACCTGACACTCCGTTGTTGAAGGCGCTGCATATCTCTCTTTCGAGCGAAGTGCACGGTTTTTCTTCCAGGTGATACTCCAGATTTCTCAAGAAAGTTTGTCATTGTAATGACGTATCCTTCATTATATATACATATGCCTTCTCCCACTGCTGCATCAACTCTTCTTTTGGCTGTGAAAGTTACTTTGGGGCATTTGCTCCATATTAGGCTGTGAAGAGACTCGTTAGCATTTTGCGTTTTCCCCTGTGAGCAACGTTTGAGAAGATAGTCTGTGGAAAGGCGCATGTAAAGGGGCGACACATGCTTGTAAACTAAGTCATTTAGGGGTGTTTTTATGCACTCAGCATGTTTCCTTGGTGCCACTTCATTTGATATGTCCCTCTGGTAAAAGCACCAGCTTTCTTTGCTGGTAGGGCATTTATCGTGACGTGGCTTCTCATCTGTTGATCTGCAATGGTCCAGGGAGGCAAGTATTGCATCTCTCATTTTCTGAACGTTGTCTAAGTTATTTATGATAGCATTTCTGTAATATTGAGTCAGCTTGTCGATTGTTTTGGCCTTGAGACTTCCATGTGACTTTCCGCCAAGGGTTATCTTTTTTATTTTACAATTTGTTAGAATTTTCCTAAGTCCAGTTCCTAAACGTTTCGCCACATGGTTCACGCATTCTTGTTTTTCAATTTTTATGTCATCACCATATATGTTCAATGCACTTACGTGATCAAAGGACTTGGCATCACCATCAGATATTACACTTACATATCTAAAGCCAATGTTTTCGGACCTTTTCCAAAGCCGTTCTGCCGCTTCGGTCTCCATCGCACCCGACGAACCCACATAGTTTGCTTGGCAGTTTGGTTTGTGACTGGTGGACCATTCTTTATACTCTGCAGATTGTTCATCAACTTTACACTTCTTCTTCTCACACACTCTGCAGTATTTTGACAAAACTTCAAAATCTATTACTAACCCCGTAATAACCTCTATCACACAGCCAACTCCATATTTTGAGGTGAAACCTCTCTTTTGCCACGAGCCATCGTAACTTACTGCAATATTGATGGGCTTTACAAGATCTAACTTATTTTCAACTTCAGAGTATGCTTTCATAACTTCTACTCTAGCGTTTTTGAGGCACTCCTCTGTACAGAGTTTTACAACTTCAGTTAGTTGGCGTGTGTGTCGGTCGTAGGCCGAGTGGTTCAAACATGGCATATTCATTCCCATTGAAAACGTTTGCATAGCCATGTGACCTTTCCCAAAAGAACTGAAAGTTTTCACCATCCTTCTGTTTATATCAAAAGGTTTCAACTTATTTGCATTTCCAGTAGGCTCACTTTCAATTCTTTCTGATGTTGTGAAGATATTTACTTCTTTACAGGAGTTACACTTGATTGAGAACTGTTGTGCAAATCCAAATACACTGGACACTGTAACATTACAATTTACATCAAGGCAGTGTTTGCAAGGAATACCTTCAAAAAACTTAGAGAGAGCCGACACATCAACTAAACAATAAGAAGGCGCGTTGTCGCACTGCTTAGCGGGAGTCTTATATGAGGAAACAAGTTCAAAACCCGTAGGCCTAGCTTTTTTGATAGGAGGTTCTTCGGAACTATCTAGACATACTTCAGGACTCACTGCAGCATCACTCACAACTTCTTTACTAGAGCCAGATATTACACCATCATCATTAGAAACAGGCCTATCTTCATTTTCAGTTGACTCTAAATTAGCTTCCTTACTTTTGTCCCACCTCTTTGCCATGTTTTCTCTGGTTAGAGCTGCCCTCTTGGTTTTAGAGGATTTTACCCTACCCATTTCCAAACCTAAGATCACTAGGCCTAGTTCAATTTTATAAGTTACTAAAAGCAAAGCACAAGTGTACACTAATCACAATTATTCAGTAAAAATCAAACTACACGATGTCGATTCGTGCTAAACTTCGGTTTTCACAAAGTAAAAATACTAAATTATCACTTAGAATAAATTCACACCAACAATAACAGCTTCAGATAAACACAAACATAACCTCATCATTCTTTATTTTGTAGCAGACAGAAACAGCTGAGTAATATTTCAGCCAGATTGCAGGTTAGCCAACATATTATAAACTAATAGTATATTGATGTTGGGTATATGATATAAATTAATTATAATGATATAAGCTCTTTTATGAACTAATACTTATTCCTATAATTTAAAATAGGCCTACATTTTGAAAATTATCTAAAAACATGTGGTGAACAAACTTGTATGTAAAATAAAACTTTTGTCAAAAAAACGAAAAACCGCAAAATGTAGTAACTTTTTATTTAATTTCTTTACATATGAAATAATGATTAGAATGACCTAAAATTTTGTACACACACTCACAAAAGTATGTATATTAAGAAAAAATAATAATAAAAAAAATGAAAAAAATTCAAAAAAATGGCTTTTAATAGTGGCGAATCCCCTTAAGTATTATTTAATAGCAGTTGAAAATTACGGTTTTATATTAAAAAAAAAACACCTATTTCAGGACTTTAAAAAACAACCGGTAGTAATTGGATTATTTATAAATTTTCTTAAAAATATGTAACCACATTTAAAATGGTCTAAATTAAGTGTGTACTACATTTCTGGACCTAAAAATATATAATTTTTTTTTACATTTCCAATATAAGCACTTAATGAGGAGTTAAGAATAATTAAAAAAACTAATTTTGAACATGAAACTTTATATTTTTTGACACTGTGCTGTCGGCTTTGTGTGAAAAATGTTGAAAGTTATTTAGTATCGTCCAACAACGTGCAATAGTTTCATAAATAAATGATTGCAAATACACGAATACAAAGCACCCAAACATGTTTGCTACTTACAACTTTTGATACACAAACTTTTACATGGTTTAAAGAACATCGCTAAAAGTTAGATGTTAGTTTAATATTACCGGGTAGTGGGCACGAGAAAACGTTATCCTTTTTATGATGATGTTCGAAGTATATTTTTACAACATTTTCGGTCTTTATAAGACGTACAACAGTTTAAAATTATCCAATATCGATTAACCCCCCCGGCCGTTACCCCTGTTATGGGAAGTCGATAAAACCTGCGACACTAAGTGCCACTTAAGTCGCTTACAGTCGCCAAGTGATAACTTTTATTTTATAGCAAGAGTTTACGTGTACACATTATAAAACATATTTTACAAAATAAATTCAGGTTTCAATTTAATAGACTACATAAAGCCTAAATTAGAAAGCTAAACGACATAACTTTTACCTCTTATATAAACAAATTCCCGTCATTAAAATTTGTTAATCTTTTGGACGTCTGCAAGTCTACATGGACGTGCTTCTGGACTGGGTCACCGCTACTCCCCACCACAAAAACCGAATCCAAGTGCCTCTGTCCTAATCACTACTTTGGGTCTACTGGGCGATGGGCATGTGACAGAATCTTGGTATCATCCGGACAAAATCACCACCACTACTCTATCCCGATTCAATAACTTCTGTCTTAATAAATCGTAATTTCTGTAGTAGTAGACTAGTTGGTAGGCGAAGCAAATAGAACTTAGCCCTCTAGTAATATTACATATTATTATTTATTAAATCACATCGCTAGCAGAGTACAAACAGAAGAAACTAAAAACTGTTGGTAAAAGATTATAAACTTTTCACTTATTAACAGCAATAATTGAAAATTATTATTATTTTTAGAATTACCGATGAAATATTTATTCGCAAAGAGTTTTCAACCTCAGAAGCTATTGACTGTAGGCGGTTAATTCTTTTTGTTAACCCTCACGAAGTTTCGAAGATTTCAATAAGGTTTTACATGTCAAACATTCTTATCCTTAATGGCGTCAACTAATCTCAAAAGTCGGGTTTTCCTCACAAGATTAGCATGGAACGAAATTAAAAACCATTTCTATACAAAACAGCTGTTTATAATAAGAAACAAACAAATCCAGCTGCTTTCGTGAAAGTAAATAATGATTTTTAAATAACAGATTATACAGTTGATTCGGATGTCCAGCTTTTAGTACAAAATAATATTTAAGTTAGGCCTATACTGAACCAACACATGTTTCAACACACACAAACCAATAAAAACTTGCGTTAAGGAATTTAAAATTTAAAAAAACTATGTTATATTCTAATTGAAAATGAATAAGACATATAGTAGACCTATTTAATTTATTGATAATATATTGTAATATTGATAGTGAGTAACTTTTTGGTTAGGTTTTTGATTAAGAGTACACCTGAGCCTTACTGGTTCTTTTAACATTTATTATAACTGTTGTTATAAAATATACGAAATAATTTGATTTAAACATTTAACATTATTTACCATCTTAGTTTTGAGGTTATTATTAATTCTACACCTTTATTATAAATAAATCATAACATATGTTCTTAAAAGATTCCATCGGGGGTTCTAAATCCCAAGATAGGACCTCAAAACTTTATGAAAAGCTTTATAATCTTGACTCCGGTATATCCAAATCTATGAAATATTCTTGAGGTTACATTAAAGTTGTAAATATATTAGAAAAGCAATTTGTAATCACTTAGACAAATTTTGTATTATACAACCCTTACTAAAGTTTAACCTTTAATTCTGTCTCAGAATAGATTTACGTTCTAGTGCTTCTGTGTAGTTATGCCTTTATATTTTCTATTTAGTTGTTACATAATTTTCAAACATATTGTAACAGGACTTTCACAGTGATGTATGATATGACTATATGTCCCATTTTTAAATTTTGAGTACCCCCCCCCCCCCCGAAAATCCCATTCATCCAAAATTGAAAAATGAAAGGCACACTACGGAGACTATTATTATCAGAGAAAATTCCTATAAACGGAATTCAAATGTTACCAATTAATGTTGAATTTTGAGGGGGTGAAATCTTCTTTTTCCATATTTTAATAATATTACCTAAAGGGTTACCATTTTGGTTAGGGTGTCCTGAAAAGTTTTTCTTTGTAACAAAAAATTCTTGTCTCAACAGGACATTTACAGTGATGTATGACTATTGGTCCCATTTGGAAATTTTAAGTTACCCCCTCCGCCCAACCCATTTCGACCAAAATTTAACAATATTTCGTTTCTTAAGCTATTCCTTCCCTACAACGAATATTGCCCCAAACAGCACTTAGCTCTCTTAACAAATTACCAATATAGGCTAAAGGGGGTGCGAGTTATTTTACAGGATTTTTTGTAAGGATTTTGTAAACAGTTTGAACTTTCCACCTACGATATCTATGAACCTGCTAACATTCGTCACCATTGTTGTGAAGGGGTTGGGGGTCGTTATAGAATTCAGATATTCGATATTAGACAATGAGTTTCCGATATCTATGACGCTTATCCGGAGTTACTCTTTCCAGGTTCTACTTCAATACTCCTTAATGTGACCACGAAGCGACCTGGTTGCGCAATGATAGAAGGTGTCAACCTACACGTTCGTTTATTATTCTGTTTGGAAAAATCTAAAACCATAATAAAACCATTTAGTCGACAATTAGTTTTAGAAAACGATCGTTTGTTAAAAGGAGGTTTTGTATATTTTGTTTGTAAATATTTTACTAAAAATTGTTCATACATCTTGATGGTGCACTGAAAAGGTAGAGGTAAAATATTTAAAAACCTGCTGTACGAATATGTATTAGTTGTTATTCTAGTTAAAACATTATGCAATTATGACAGAGATTTTAATAATACTAAGGTACAGATTGCTGCTATTACAAAGTACAGTAGAACTCCAACCATCCGGATTAATTAGGACCGGACCCGATCCGGATAATTGGATTTTTCTCGAAAAAAGGCCGTTTTTAGGAGAAAAACATAAACAAAACATAATAGAGAACATTTACGGTATTTATTATGAAAAAACAATATCAATGACAATGTTTACATTACGTAATATTTACAAACAATACTAAATCAATGTAAAATACATTATTTTTTTAACATAACCGGCAGAGTCAGCTGTTGCTACCTTAAATCGATTCCGCGCAGCCAAGTCTCGCATCCGTTTGACTATGTTCTTATTCAAATTTGATCCGGATTATTGGCGATCCGGATAGTTGGAGTCCGGATAATTGGAGTTCTACTGTAGTAAGATTACACCCTAGAGCTAAAAATATAAAAGTAACCTGTCTTAATTATCCTTTTTATCCAACGTCAATGTTAATTAATTATTTTCTAGCAAATATTTGTAATTGCCATTTAGGTTGGTATTTGTTGTAAGTAAATACTCATCAATATCTTATCTTCTAAAGCGAGAGATAATTGTTTGTCTGCTAAATGGATCTGGAATCTCCGTCTAAGGATTTTTGATTTTTTGATTTTATATTAGGCTTTTGGCCACGAGAAATCGATTGGAAATGGTCACCAGTCTGGGAAAATTCGTTTTCTACGTCTTTTTATTAAATTAAAAAGTGAAATTTGTCCATTTTAAACAATACAAAGCACAGCTGATGCAAATGTTTTCAATGCCATTACAATAATCATCTGCTTTCTTTTAAACTGTATATTTTATTAGAGGTAAGCCTAATGTTGTATCTATTTATAGTTACCATGGCAACGAATACATAATAAACATACCCTTTATTTAGTTGTTTAATGTTATAGGCCTAACCTAAACGATGTTCACGGAAATTTGCAATAATAGTAGTTATTGACGTGAGCGAACTAGGCCCTAGGAATAAATCGATATTGAAATAATACTTTAATTTAGGCCTGACTTATTTCTGAGGCATAGCGTTGAGATTGTGGTTAATCCTTTAAACTGTATTTTTATTACAGGTAAGCCTAATGTTGTATATACCCTTTATTTAGTTGTTTAATGTTATAGGCCTAACCTCAAAACTCAATAATCCAATATTTATTATTGAAATCATAGCCCTGCTTATAATCGAGCTTTAGCTCGGTCTCCAGGTACTCTATACTAATATTATAATGAGGTAACATTTGTTTGTTTGTATGTAGGGGGTAATCTCTGGAACTACTGAACCGATTGGAAAAAATTGTTTTACTAATAAAAATCTACACTATCCCTGAGTAACATAGGCTGTAATTCATTTTGATAAAATTATTTTTTATTGCAATATTTGTAAATTTAGTCGGAAAAATCTTAGGTTAGGCCTAGACTTGTGTACCACCACATGTTATTACATTTATTACCATAGCAACCAATTGAAAAAAATAACAGATAAAACAGCTGTTTGCTCTAATATTACCATTAACTCTAATATTACCATTTCAAATTTGAAGCAATTATTTTTTATTCTTAACTTTTGGGTTTGGTGTTTATTAAAGTGTAGACCTGAATCTTGCTGGTTCTTTTAACCTTATTATAACTGCTGTTATAAAATATACGAAATAATTTGATTTAAACTTTTAACATTATTTACCACCTTAGCTTTGGTGTTATAATTTATCCTACACATTTATCATAAAGAAAACGTTGCATGATTATGTGCATAGAAGGTTCCAACGGGGTTGGCGTGCGAATCATGCAGGTGTTTCCCCCAGTATATAATCAACGTATGCGTGATTTTGCCGTATGTGCGGTTATAACTCCCCAAACACCACAGCAGTCACATGGGGGTTGTATGGTATGGTAACCCTCCATCAAATCATCTATTTTTTTGCTTTGAAACTGCAGGAGTTGGATGTTAAAAGAGCTCATCGCACCAATGGCCATAGGGAAGTCGGTGAAACAGATTTGAATCGAATGCCTAATTGGCCGAGACTGGCCTGAATATTCCTGAATGTTCTAGAATCTTTCAGATAATCCAGACGGAATGTTCTAGAATGTTGGAGAGTGTTCCAGACAGTTTTGGTCCAACGAAGGGACTTCCTTTTTCGGAACGTTCTAGTATGTTAAACAGTGTTCTAGAAGGTTCGGAAATGGGCTATGAAGATAGATACCTAGAACTTATAAAAGTTAAAACATATTTGCATTTCGATTATTTGCGTATTATGCTTAAATTATTGTTCCTGTAATATATTATAGGTAAAACGTACTCACAGACGTAAAAAGCATATCGCGCTGCAAACTGGCGAAAATTGTAAGTTTTTTGCTCACCAGCGCATATCTGATCATGTATGCGAGCCAAATGGAAAAATCAGTATTTACACTATACTTATTTATTGCGAAGCAAATGGACACCATTGCTATAGTGTAATATGCAGTATTATACAGGGTATTTCAGAACTCTTTCAAAATAATTTTAGTTATTGTGTCTGCGCCTAAGGTAATTCAAAATATCATTATTAAAATGAATAAAAGTCCATAGTTTTTCCAACATCCCATTTAAAAATGGCGACCGTTCAGAAGTTTGAATTTTAATAACACGAAACCCATTTATTTTACTAAGAAAGAGACAAGATGATGTATTTTTACTTTCTCCCCCTATACCATAGTATATGGAGAAACTATTGCATTCGTCAAAATTTTCGAGTTTGAGTTTTTGGTGGAAATATCCGTTTTGGGTCCCCCTGAACCTAAAAAAGTGGTTTTCGGAGTGATGTCTGTGTGTGTGTGTGTGGATGTTATCAGACCTAGAGCCTAAACCAGAAGTACGATTTTGATGAAATTTGGTATGGAGGTATTAATCCACGGTACCTCCAGGAATTTTTTTATTTTTTGTGAATTTTTGATTTTTAAGGGTATTTTTCCCATAACCCCTTAAAAATCAACTTTTCTCAAAAACGGCTCTAACGATTTTGATTAAAATTTCATAATTTATTAGGGACCTAAAGTACTATAAACTATAAAATTTTAATCAAAATCATTCGAGCCGTTTTTGAGAAAAGTTGGTTTTTCCGTTATTTTATGGATTTTTATGGAAAAATTACTCTTGGCTTCATGAAAAAATATTTTTTTTATTAATTTTCTATAATGAGGGAGAAAGTATGTGTCAGTTTCCTGATACCATTTATTTTATTTACAAGCAAAATACTTTTAAACAAAATTGTATATGTAGATCAATACTAACCAAATTACTAAAAAAAAAAAAAAAAAAAAATGTTTAACCGTTTTTTTTGTTATTTTATTTTCACCAAAACAAGCAAAAATCAAATGCCGTATTATCAGTCCGTTTAGTTTACGTTAAAGGTTGAACTCTTTTAGTATGTTATAATTTTAATAAGATTTCTTTGGAATGCAACAATAAAATAAAATCAGTTTACACCACAGTCTTACATGTTACCTAAAACAAAATACAATATCAATTTTACATTTAATTTTCAAAAGGAAGAATGTCAAAAAAGTTATTAATTAAATTTGAATTTATTGCATGTACTCTACATAGCCGCTCCGACTTAGTTGCAAATTGTGAAACGGATTGTCATTCATTGCCTTATATTGTATATATTTAGTCATTTAACAATATAATACACCGAATTTTGGGTCCGAATTTGGATTTAATCGTAACTTTAGTCTATGTAATTTATTTTAATCACCTGTTTAGTTTACTGCCAATGTTAACTTAGGTCGAAAGTTCAATATCGTTACATGTTAAATACATTTAGATATTGACATATTTAGTAGAAACAGCTACAGGCAATAACAATCAGAAACAGTATCAGAGTTAAATAATAGAAACATTTTACGATACATTAAAATTTGCATTACAGTTTATCTTGGAACTTCCCTGCCTAAATTGTGTAGACAACCTGCTTGCGGTTGTGTCAGCTTAGTTGCATATCTACCAGGAGCTATCCCAATAAAATAAGTAATATTACACCACATAATACAACCATGGTCTGATTTACTTCTTGGAACTCGTTGCTAATTTTAATGAAACAATCCAGAAAATCATATTTAGAGATATTCCAATTTCTTTTCTTGTATTCAGAGAAAACTATCCCTCAGGCTTTCCAAATTAAAAAAAAAAACCGTCTGTACATACTTTTCTCAGTAACTGTCTATGTTTTGAACTATTGAACATATTTTAACGATCAGACCATTATTAATTACTTTATTTGAACTATGTCTTTCATTTATAGATCGAGTTTATTGGAAAATATCTAAAACTTTAAAGAAATGCAAGTGCTATATTATTATAACAAACTGGGCTCAGCTGATAGTTAATATCGTTTCCGACAGATAGCAGGCATACAAGTTGATTGCAAGTAATAGCAACAATAATATTATTGCAATGATTACATTCAGAATCAACAAGTGTGCATTATACAATATAACCATCTTATAAAGATATTGTTAGTTATTAATCATTTATTAGTTCTGATCTGTGACCAGTGTGATATGCCTGTATATTTTTGTTTACTTTAAATTTTATCTATATTTTGTATATGATAATGAGTTCGATCGGCCACAGTACTTTCGTTTGCTTTAATATACCAGGTGTCTTTTAAAAGTCCCACTCCCCCTCTTTAACTTTTGTGTTTCTTAAAACAAACAAATATAATTTGGGGAAGGATACTAACATAGCCCAAAGTATCTTTTGAAGCAATCGGAAATTTTGAGTGTCCCCTAAAATTGGGGGATTTTAGGGGCAACTCAACATTTTTAAATGGGAAGTATGGTCATGTGATACGTCATTTTAAAGGTCTATTTTAGACTAGGAAAATGACACAAAGAAAATAAAAATCGGACCTCCCAAAACAAAATGGCGGACCTAAACGTGTTGAAATAAATCGACATAAAGTTGCTAATATCTCGAAAAGGAAGAGTTTTTAGAAAAAAATTCAAGAAACAAAAATGTTTATTTCAAAGTGCTTGACCTAAAAAATTGCTTCTAAATCGATTTCGTAAATTTTAAGTCGACTTCTACATCTTAGAAAATGTTGTAAATAATAAAATTGGTTTAGTCTCTTCCACAAAAACAATGACACACAAAATAAAGGGACCATATATTGCATAAAACTATATATTTAATAGCTATTGTTTCTTCCTCTGCTTTTGCAGATATCATAAATGAATTAAATGGATATAGTGTAAATATTGAGCGTTCCCTGGCAAAAAAAGCTCAATTTGAGTTTTACCCATATTTATATAAATAATGTCTCTCATTTAGCCCTACATACATTATCATCTATGCTACAGTAAACACAAAGTTTCTTTCTCATACATCATGAACGGACTTAAAAATTCTAAATAATTATAGGCAAAATAGTTGACTCTTTAGGCGCAACTAATCAAAATGGAATTCTTTCTTTTCCCCTATCTTCCAATTTAAGAGTAATATG
This sequence comes from Philaenus spumarius, assembly GCA_018207615.1. NCBI lineage: Eukaryota > Metazoa > Arthropoda > Insecta > Hemiptera > Aphrophoridae > Philaenus > Philaenus spumarius. The sequence continues at coordinate 125,331 of JAGFPH010001699.1, forward strand.
TTCCAGGTTGCAGGTTATTGTGTTTACGTTTAAGGGAAGCTATCTCGTTTTATCCCTCATACGCATGTTATTGAAATATAAATAGTTTTTCTTTCTTATATTTTATTTAATTGAACAATAATATGCTCCAAATGTCAACTCCTTAGTAGGAGGTTTTGTGGAATATTTATTTATTGTGTTGAACGAAAACTGACCAATTGTTAAGCAATAAAGATAAAAAAAAAACAGTCACGGTACTGCCAACAGAAGTGAAAACTCTAATGAATATAAATCGTTGGTCATATTGGTTTAATTTGACAGTTGAGTATTTTAAAACTACCAAGTAATAAACTATTTGAATACAACTTACGAAATGAGGAAGCATAATGTCTATTTCAAAATTATTACCAAGTAACTATTTTAATACAATTTACAAAATGAGGAAGCACAATGCCCATTTCAGAGGTAATATCAAGTAAACTATTTTAACTTTAAAAAAAGAGGAAGCACAATGCCCGTTTATAGCTACTACCAAGTAAACTATTTTAACACGACTTACGAAATGAGGACGCACGATGACCATTTCATCGGTGCGTGTCGTGACTAAATTAACCCTTAAACTACACGCTTCTGAAATACAATCGGCAAGGGGCATATTATACTATCAAAGTTATTTGTCAAACATTTGGTAAAAGTTTCATCAAAGATCTTTGATCTTTGGTCCAATTTCTTTGATCAACTGGGCTACTAACTAGGTATATTTTGAGGTTAGGTTTCGGTTTATTTTAATATTTTTATTATTTATTAACTATTATTACAAAATTACAATTAAAAGATCGTGATTCATAAAGTAAAGGTTTTTAAGATTTCAAAAAGAAATATAAAAAAACTTGTAAATATACGTTTACAATAAAGTAAACAAAATCAGTCTCTTTTATTTTTTACAAAAAAACATAAACTTAGGCTATACTGCCAACCCCAATATTACAGACTACAAAATATTGGAGTTTGTTCTAAAGGTAAATTGCCTTACATCACGGTTTTTGAAGGCATTCGTTTTAATGTTCCACAAACAATATTCTTTTTCTTAATGTAAAATTAAAGTTTTCTTAGCTTCAACACTCCATGTCAATTTTACCATCGTATTACAAATTTAAAAGGAAAGGAATAGAAATAATATTTACGTAAACAGAAAAATCGTATATTTTGGTTAGCAGGCTACCTAAAAAAATTTTTGCACCATGTCAAAGATTCATCAAAGTTTGTTGAACAAATTATTTCGTCAAAGAATCGTCAAATTTCTTTGATGGAAAATCTTTGATCAATTAAATTTTACGTTTTTTTGATAGTGTACAATGTACCTAAGGTAAGGTGCCATAAGAAGTTTTCACTTCAAAATCAGTGTTTATATGAAAGTAAGAGTGAATTGAGTTTATGGACTACGGAAAGAGCACTTGACCACAATGTATCACTACTTTGATAGGCTGACATTTTTAGGAGGGGTTTGAAACTCTGCCATTGTTTCATGGTTAGTTTTTTTCGGGTGCTGTTTTACCCGCAAAGTGTAAAAATTCAGTAATGATTATATTTTATTTTTATACCCGATTAATTTTATTATAAACAATTATAAATAGAGATCATACTGTTTGTGCCAGCAAGATTTATTTCTGAATAAGATTTAGAATTTAATCGCTCGTGTTCTAATATATCTATGTTGGAACTACTAATATATCCGTGTAGCCTAAATGTATCTAACAATAGCAACAAAAATGTTTTATGTTAAAATGAAATTTGTCATTATTACATAGTTTTTTCTATAAAACATCAAAATGAAATATGAATTTCTGTTTTTAATTAATTTATGAATATATTTGCGCGCTTTTCTTGTTTTCAAACAACCCAAGAAATTTACATACATTTTAAACACTATTCGATTTATGAAATAATTATATCCACGCGCTATCTTGATTCAGTTCATTCACAACACTGTTTTTGCTCACTATAAACTCTGTTGTAACTTAATGGTCATTAACCATTGCTTGTGCGCACCATTACACATAACCTCTTCTTATGTGACTCATTAGCAAGGTGGATTCATCGTAAGAACATGACTAAAGTTAGATTACTTGGAAATTAACTTAGCTTGTGCGCATGCGTAGACAAAACGAGGAAACTTTACACTCGTTCAGAGATAAAACTTCCACAAGGTGTTCGAGTTTAGTTTCACAATGTACGAGCTAATCATTAAATGGTTATCTTTCGCGATAAGGGGATTTTATGTTTTTATACGCAGAGTTATTGGATTTCGTTCTTCAGCAGGATGGAATACTGGGTTTTTAAATTAATTCTCATTACAAAGTTTAATCGTAGATTTGTTCTGTTACTAAACAATAGATTGTTAACTGTCGTTTGTTATCCAATAGTACAGAACTTCGGAAATTATATTCAGATAAGGAAATGGATGTTTCTTTAATTTGCTTCTTTTGCATCAAATTAACTTATAGATGATTTTAATAAATCCAAATTCGGTATTGAAAAAAAGTACACAATTCCTTATCTCTAAAAACCTGAAAAATTTAAGAAAAAATACTTGTCTCCTTCAAAATTGGATCAAGGTTGGAATCAATAATTTGAGTTTTCAGTTTTATTTTGCCTTCCAATTCAGTTTACTAATTTGCCTGCCACACCTAAAGTTAAACTGATGCATTTTACCCTTAAATGAATTACTTAAAGGCCATAAACCGAGTTTGTTTGTGCTAAGACGGCGCAAGTAAAGCAAACAGTTGTTGACTCAATTTAAACCCGACAAGTTACAACTAGTCACCTCAACTTTGACTTAAGTTTATATTGCAACATTTACTAGAATATTTAAGTAAAACTCCCGAAGATCAATATCAAGAAAGGATTTCGATTTTAGGGGTTGAAAATGGTTAAAATGTGGGGTTCACTCCCACCACTTTAACATAATTTTATAAAGTAGCCGATTTGAATCAAAAGCTTAATAATAAAATTCTAGGTGTACCCTATTCAACTATAGAAAATATAGAATCAGTTAATAATTTTTCACGAAAAACAGGTTAACTCTTAAAAACAAACACAAACAACAACTAACGACAAAGGCTTATTTTACTATATTGCCAAAATCTGTTGTTACATATTACAAATAAAACAGCTGATTCGAATCATACGCTTAAGGCTCGGCACTAGCTGTTAAATTAAAATCCAAATTTTTTCTTTATTTTTGCTCGGATAATTTTTATGAACGATATGTTATTTTAAAGCTATGGCCATATGCATGCAAATGGCTTTTCCAAAACTAAGAAAAACATTTTGTTTAATATTTATTAACAATTTAAAACATAGATTTTTTATATTTTTTTATGTTGTCACTATTAATTATAGCGAAAAACTACCAAGCCATTCGCATGAAGAATTTCATCCATAAGAGTTTGTTATTTTTTTTTAAAACGCTATTTGAACAATTGCGGGTTTTAAATGGATTTAGGCTGAGCAATGTCCGTGTAACCTACCGCCGCTATAGGGTGATTTTAAATATTTTTTTACGCTGTAAATAATAATTATAGAGAAAAATTACCAAGCCATTTGGATGAAGAATTTTGTCTCCAAGAGTTTGGTATTTTTTTAAAAACGCTATTTGAACAATTGCGGGTTTTAAATGGATTTAGGATGAGCAATGTCCGCGTAACCTACCGCCGCTGTAGGGAGTCGCAGGTTGCTTTCTGATTTACCATAGCCGACCCTTAACACTATTTTATGGTAATCCTATACTGAACGCACGTTTATGAGCAACACACGTTTCTTGAGAACATTTAGATTTATTACCATAGCAACCAAATTGACAAATTTAGAATCAGGCTATTATTCTTAACAAACAACAGTGTTTTAGGTTAGGTAATAGCAAACACAAACAATGAAAAAGCCTTATTATTTCATAATTCAAACACCTGTCACTACTAATATTATTCAGTACTAGGCCTATTTAACCTAATTGAAATACTGCTTTACCCTATCAAATTTGTGTGACATTTTATAACTTGAAACCTGCCTATCTTCTATATCAAAATAAAAAATATCTGTCCTAAATAATCGTCAATCCCGAGAAAATACCATAATATACAATAACCTGTTTTAATTCTTTTCGCCGCTGGGATTGGTTAGCTCAGCGAGCAGGGGGATGATGTATTTAGTATATATATTTTTAAAAAAGTCTTTCGTTTTATAAATAAAAGCAGGTGGAAGTTTTAAAAGCACTTTTAAAAAATCGAAGTATAAAAATGTCAAATAAATCATTTAAAATATACTCCACATCAAACATACATTTTGTTTACCAAACTTTGGCATTAAAAAATGTGCAATAAATGTATATTGTTTTAGATATTGTTAATTGGATTTTACATTGTATGTACTATATTAATTGGCCAGACTGATTAAATAACTAAACTTTATTTATTTCAACTCCTTTAATAATATACTCTCTATTCCTACTAATACACCCCTTGCAATCTTGTTTGCCACTGTTAAAACACACGGAGAAAATAAGTATTTTACGCTGGTTTTTAAGCTTTATAACTATTCTTAATTGCATTGTAGCACTCTCATTCGTTCATAATAAATTGCACTGTGATACAAAGACAGACAGCCAAATAAGAGATAGTATAACGAATAATGGATGTATGTTTTCCTTAATGTATCAAATACTAAACTTTTAATTATATAAAGAAACTAGCTGACCCGTACGGTGTTGCCCGTGGTGGTTGGAATTTTCAGTTTTTTTAACGTAATTGTATTCTTTTTAAGTGTTCAGTGAGTGAGTGGTATTTGGCTTTTTTATATATAGATCTTAAATAATAAAATCACTATTGTCATAATAATAAAAGATCTGAAATTATGATTTTAGTAACTTTGATACCTCCAAACCCCTCCTAAAATTTCGAAATTCTTCAAACCCTTTCTTAGTAAGCACCTATGGCCCTAGAGGAAGCTACATACCAAATTTCATTCCAATCCGTTCGGTAGTTTTGAAGAAATCGTTTATTAATAACTTTGATCCCTCCAAACCCCTTCCCCCCCTAAAATTTCGAATTTTTTCAAACCCTTTCTTAGTGAGCACCTATGGCCCTAGAGGAAGCTACATACCAAATTTAATTTCAATCCGTTCGGTGGTTTTTGAGAAATAGTGATGAGTGAGTCAGTGAGTGAGTGGTATTTCGCTTATATATATATAGATATAACAATCATATTGCTGAAATATAACAGAAAATTTCTTAAAAAAAAAAAACAATGAATCACAAAAAGAAAGAAATCAGCCGTGGGACTGCCGACGAAAGTGAAAACTGTCATGAATATAAATCGTTGGTTATATTGGTTTAATCTGATATTTGATCATTATTTGTATCTTGTCAAATTTAAAGTTCAAATTTATAAATAATATAAAATTACATAAACAAGATTGCCTGTAGTCAAATGATAATTTAAATACATAACTTTAGGGTAGGACTATAGTGAAATAACACACGTTTATTTTTTTGCATTTACATTCATTAAAATAGCAACCAAGATAGTAAACTCAGACATGTAACAAACAAATTAGAAAGCATTTTAGAGTTATCAGCAAGTACACTAATTTAACACAACTTATAGTCCGGGAATATTAGGGGTTTCACCTCGGAATGAGAGATAGTCAGCTATAAACTTGTATAAACCTTTATTTTGACACCCTAATACTTGTCTCAAAACCTACTTATCGTAAGGTGTCCGCGACTACAGATATTCCTAGGTCAAAGGTCAAAAAATCATTTTTTAAATACATTTATTGCAAATATTTCGTTTTGTATGGGTTTTATGATATTTGTATGTATTATAAATCTTGTAGAAGATTAAATTCTCTACAACTTTTGTTTAACATTTTTTTTTTTTATATTTTTAAACGATTTTTGAGATAGAGGGCATAGCGCGCGCAGTGTTTAACTATTTATCATTGTAGTCAACCTATAGTCCCGATTAAAAACACGCCGTATAAAGTTTATAAAATATTCATAAATATATAAGTCTAAATAATTTTCAATTTTTACTATTAGATTATAATTAATATTTTTTAAATAATTCCAGTGTCTATTCATTTAATAACACTTACCTACTCGTGTAATTATAAAGTTACCTTTTCGATCGATAAACTTATTCGATTTTTTGACCTTTGACCTTGGAATATCTGTAGTCGCGGACACCCTACGATAAGTAGGTTTTGAGACAAGTTTTAGGGTGACAAAATAAAGGTTTATACAAGTTTTTAACTGACTATCTCCCATTCGAAGATACTTGCCCTCATTTGACTAATATTCTTGGACTATTACAAAATTATTAAGTGCAATGTCATTACCAAGTAAACTATTTTAACATAATGAAAAAAAAAACATCATTCGTCTGAAAAACTACTATTTTTTTTCTTAATTAAATTTTTTTTTAAATTTCTAATTATGAACTAAGTAAAAATAATCACTATTTCCGGGATAAAAATTGGAATAGATCAGGCTCTGAAATATTATTTTCGTTCCGACGAAAGGTGATTCAGTTATCCCGGAGATTAGCCCGGACTGACAAACAGATAGACAGGCAGAACAAAAATCATGTTTCGGTTTAATTAACTGTATGAGCTTAGAAAAAAAAAAGATTTATTCTGAAATCGCAGACAAAGACTTCAATTTTATGAATATTTAAAGATAAAGCACATATTGCATTGCTGTTTTCAAGTTAATTCTATGGAAGTAGCTACTTTACAATTTACAAAATCTGAAATACATTTTGTGTCATAATTTTGGTTGGAACCATTGAAAATGAGTGACATATAGTTTTTCTTTTTATGATCATTATTTGAAAATTTTTAAAAATGACTGTACTTTGTTGAAATTTTTCTTTTTGAAATTTGAGAACTACCCCGTACAATTTTTAGTTTCGGAATAAGACATAATACTCCAAACTTTCACAGAAGAAACTTTAACTGACCTAGTTAACAGCTTCGCATGGCTTAAACTTTATTTAAGTTTACACATAAGTCAAGGTCTGGAGTTTATAATAAATGTGTAATATTATAAAACAAATTCACTCAAATTATTAGGAGGAAATTTCCTTTGCAAAATTTATGAAACAGTGTCCAGTTTTGTGGTGAGGTCAGACTATATCACTAGCTGTGATACGCTTGTTTGGTTGGCGTTGTTAGATCTGTGTTGAACCATCTGTGTTGTAGATCCTTCTGATAGGAAATTACTACTAACGTTCACACATAAGTCAAGGTCTGGAGTTTATAATAAATATGTAATATTATTACAAAATAAATTCACTAAAAGTATTAGGTGGAAATTTCCTTTGCAAAATTTGTGAAACAGTGTTTAGTTTTGTGGTGAGGTCAGACTATATCACTAGCTGTGATACGTTTGTTTGGTTGGCGTTGTTAGATGTGTGTTGTACCATCTGTGTTGTAGATCCTTCGGATAGGAAATTACTACTAACGTTCACACATAAGTCAAGGTCTGGAGTTTATAATAAATATGTAATATTATTACAAAACAAATTCACTCAAATTATTAGGTAGAAATTTCCTTTGCAAAATTTGTAAAACAGTGTTTAGTTTTGTGGTGAGGTCAGACTATATCACTAGCTGTGATACGCTTGTTTGGTTGGCGTTGTTAGATCTGTGTTGTACCATCTGTGTTGTAGATCCTTCAGGTAGGAAATTACGTTCCAGACGTATTTATCTTCCATATTAATTTATTTATTTTTTGTTCTTTTTCGGCATAATCAACTCAATTAAAACGCGAAGAAATACGTGCCTAACGTTAACAAAAGAGTATAGCTCAACCGCATGATAATACTGTTTGATTTATTCCTTAACATATAACAGCTGATTTCAACCGTCAGCTGAATAATACTTCAACAAATATGTGAACTTTTGAAATTTAGGTTATGATTGCAACTTTTAGGTTAGGTTGCGAGTTGTTATTATATAAGAGTAGTATATGTAGGCTACATCGATACAAACTGATTACCTTACAATTCAACTCAAAAGAAAGCCTAGAATATAATTTACAGTAAAGTTTTGTATACAATTTTGATCGAAATCAATTATCAAAACATTCAAGCGGAATATATAGTAAGCATTTTATTTTATTCTCACTAAATGAAACGAATAAATCAAACAATACAATCATGTGCATAAGCTATACTCTTTTCTTTACCTTCATTGTTGGCTAAGCTCTCTTGTAATGAATTTTAGGCTCTGTACAATTACCATCTAGAAATTTTCAAAAGGCATGGATCTGAGTATATACAGCTTGATCAACTCAAGGAGGCCACCATTGGGATATCAGAAAGTATTAATTTTATAGAAAACTTCAAATGGGGAACCTTTACTTGTTTTTATGAGAAATTAAAAAATATGTATAAAATAAAATAAAGGCCAAACAGGCCGTAGTTTTAAATGTAGGTTAAGTGAACATGAAAGAAGTTTGCGGTTGGGTCATAATGACTCTAGTTTCTCTAACCATCTAAAAAATTATTTAGTGTCAGATTTTTCTAATAATACTAACTTTAAGATTCTCCATGTCAATAATAAAAGTAGGAAATTAAATTCCTTGGAAATGTTAGAAATTAAGAGATTATTTTGTACAGACGCTAGCCTTGTACTTAACGATCAGGTAGAATTTTTGTCCAACTCGCCTCTATTTAACCCATTGTCAACCTTATGAACATACGGAATCCCCCTCTTCCACTCTCTGTCCTTTTTATTTGTTGTAAGTAACTGTTCTATGTTTAAACACGTTTGTTTTTCTAATAATCTTTAGTCTGTAAAGCTGCCTCGTCAATGCCGTCACGGGCGAAACCTTGGTCGGCCAGATTCAACAACAAAAACTTGTAGAAATTTAAAAAAATTGTGTTTGTCTTTTAATTTAAATTGTGTTTGTCTTTTAATAAAATAAAGTATTTGTGAACTTGCAACAGCTTTTTAACATTCCATTGTAAACATTTTGAGTTAAGTTTTATTGTTTGCAAATAAATTTTAAAACATGCCTATTTAATAATAATTGTTGAAATATAGTTTCTGAAACTCCAAGCGGCTAAACGGTTAAGTTTATTAAAATGAAAAAACACCTAGAATAAAAATGTTAAAATTGCATAAGAAATTGCATGGAAGTCCGTTTGGGTTTCCATAAGAAATTTCAAAGTTTACCTCCATATTGGAAAATGACGGCCATTTACAAATATTTTAACTACGTATTTTTAATTTCTCAAAAAACTTGGAAAGATAAAGTTTGCTGCAAAATTTCTGAGATCCCAATGGTGGCTTCCTTGAGATGATTACCCTGTATAGCTTGTTGTTTGTAGGCCTAACTAATTTCGTCTGAAGATTAAACTAAAAAAATGATTTTAAAAAATAAACATTTTCAACGACTTCTAACCTCAAATCATATCATAATTATTATTATCTATATTAGTTATAGGTTAAAAATACCTATAGGCCTACATGTCCAACTTGAGTAGGCAAATAAAATTTATATAATTATTCAATTAATAATAAATAGGTATCACTCTGTGATATAATTAATTCTTATAATTGTATACATTTACAAATTTAAAAATCACCACAACATGAGTCAATTTTGTTGTTTTAAATAGTATTTTTAATAACGTTTTCTGGTGTGTGTCTAATTTAATCAGTGTGATATTTAACGGAGATTTACTAGTAAATATTTAATTTCAAGAATAACATTTTTGGTTGTAGGAAAAACCTCAACGTCGTTGAAATGGAGTAAAAAATAAATAACACACGTTTTATAATTATTTGTACGATTTTTGACAGTTGTAAAGACGGGGCACCAGGAAATGTGCTTGAACCTAAACACCTGTATTGGACGTTCCAACTGTATCAACTTACCGAGCACATTTAACCATCGTGCCACTCTACTCTCCGTAGTTTCTAATAATTGTAAAATAAGTAAGTTTATTATTGTTTTGAAAACAAGGATTACTCACACTGCCTATTTCTACGGTTACCTACTTACATCAATGTAAGTTCTTATGTCATGACTCATCTTAGTGATAACACATATACACTCAGGTGTTATCGCTGATAAGGAAGGAAGAACTCACTCCTTCGACGGAACTGAGAATCTTGTATTACCAATTAAAATACGCCGTAGTAAAACTTTAATAGTGAAATGTTTGTTTCTATTTGTCGGTCTATTTTCTTTCGTTTTCATAACTCTTTTCGAAAAAAAAAACTGTTTAAAAAATAACCAACGGGGGAGAATGCACCCATCGCGGGTATAACACTTTAGCTTCTAAAATTTACCAAAATTAAATACACTCAAGCTCAAACAGGCGTTTTGGTTTTGAACTAGATTTCAGAGAAGATATTTAATTTCAAAGGTGCTTATTGTTTTACATTTTTCGTGAAGTTTTTATGCTTAATTTCTAGAATACAACACTATTCGTAAATTAGACCTAGGAAAATAAATAAAACACGTGACAAATTAGGAGATGCTATTTTTCTAGTAGAATTTATTCCCAAAGTTATAATTTATTGCTATTTTTATGGTGTTTCAAAAAATTTCAAAATTAAATTAGGCCTCTTTTAATTAAATTTTTATATTGGTAATGTTTCACATACAATTGAAACTCATACATTGAGCTTTAAAATGAGCACTCAAATAAATCTCTTACACTATCGGGTGGAAATAGACCTAAACATACATTCGTGTAATCCAGAACACTGCAAAATACAGCTATGTTGGTAGTTAAAAAAAAAATATATTTAAAAACAACTTATTTGTAATGTAGCCTATTTAGTGAATGTATGCACCAATGAATTCAGTAAAAATGCATAATCTATACTAAAAAAAAAAAACAAAAAACAAAAAAACATGAACAATAAGTTATATTAACACAATATACAGATTTAATCTTGCCAGTTGTGTATTTTCAATTCTAGTTACTGGAGATCGATTTACTATTGCTTTAAAGTAAATATGTTTAGAAAAAAGAGGTCTTTAAGGATACAATGTGAATTAGTATAAAATATTATAGATGGAAATTTAGATGTGCGTAGGCTATATTATTTCTGTTGTAATATTCAGTTAAAATTCTACTGGAAATAATTAAGTCGAATTGCAGATTTTTTATACTAAGACCACCAAATCTGTATATTTTATAAACTTTTAAGTGTAGTATGGACGAAATTATAAGGGATAATAATTTGTCTTATTCAGTGTACATTCGTTTCAGTAAATTCCACTCGTGGAAATATAGGTAGTTAGATATATCATTTTGACTTCCGACTCTTTAGTTTAAAGATATAGAAACCAAACTCTTCCTCCTTCTTTAATTTAGGAAATTATTTTAGTTCAATATTGGCTCAGACACTGCAAGCATCCATATTTTACTTAAGTCAGTCCATATGTTTCGGCCTCATATGGAAATAAATTTTTTAATATTAAAATTATATTTTAGAACGCAGGTTAGAAGATAAAATGGTAAAATGCTTTTTCATACATTGAAAGTGAAAAACATACTCTATCGTGTTCAGTGTTGATGTAACGATATTTTAATTGTCAAATATCTAAGTATTTTATAATTTACCACTTGAATGCTACGTAGCAAGTAAGAGTCCAGTGCTTGAGATACTCATTGTAAATATTCTGATTAGAATTAACTTTTTAGAAATGAATACAGAACAGTTTAAAAAATTTAATTTCTGACCTTAACCACCAATTCGAACATAAATATAAAAAAGGTTTACCTTAAATATAATGAAACTTTAAACTCAACTGACTGCAGAAAATCAAGTATTAACAATATAAAACAATTATAAAAACAAACATCAAAACCAAAGGTTGAAAACTGAGGTCTTTCCTCTCGAAATTACAAAAATATTTGTCTGCCGATAAAATAGTTTGTATTTTTAGATTTAGTTTATATGTAATAAACATAATTCCCACTTTATATGGTCACGCCCACCTCTGTCTATTTGCCAACAAAATTGAAAGTAAAACTTAATAATACATTTTCCCATTTAACTACCACTTCGTTTTGAAATAATAAATCCTTTTAATTTACAACGTTAGTGTCTGCCCTAGTTAACTATTTGAAAAATGGTTCCCGTAAGAACCCCTAAATTCGCCTTAGTAGTTTTATCTGCACTGTGCTGTGCATTATCATGTAAATTTGTAGTCTAAATTTGACAGTTTTGTAAAAAAATTTAAATCATTGCATAGCTTGATCAAACGCTGCCTACATGCCCTAGACGGACTGCTTTTGAACTAAACATAGTGACTATTGAAATAAATAATACTTTCAAAGTAAAATTTGTACAACGAAACTCAAAAACCATTACTCAACACGTGTTTTTAATAGTGATTAATTATTACTCAAAGTTGGTTAATTATTTAAATATACTAAAATTATAAAATCGTTTAGCACTTCATATTTTGTTTTAATATTCCTAACTTAGAAGCCCCAAGAATAAAAAAGATTTTAGTTTGTTTACGTATAAAAAGTTTAAAACAAATTTTATTCTCTACTGAAACAATTCACTTTGCAAAACGACACATAACAGATTTGCACATGCGCACACGCCAATCATTTCCATACGTAAAAGACATTACACATTAAATTGCGACACCATATGTAGGCTACACAGTACTTACAAAAGACAATATATCCAAACAGAACAAAGTGTATTTGATGATGCTGATATTTCGTTCGAGCTTCGCCGCCATGTCCCCTTGCCCGTCTTTCCCCGGCATTTTTGCACTTCACTCAATCACTCACAAACACAGTACACGGACTGGCGAGAACTGGGCGAGGCTAGGTGTAATAATCTTATCACCGACTGATTAGCCGTACCTATGTTTGTTTGGACTACTTTTGTGATGCGATACAGTCACTGGTGTTAAGAAGAATTAATGATTTGGTAGGCTGTGACGTCACGGTGTGGAATGCAGAGGATTGTGAATGTTACATACCTACATTTCAGTTTTGCGTTTAGTTTAAAAATGATACAATTATTTGGATACTTAAGGGGCCCACACGCGATTAGTTTAAGGGGGTACTCCACCCTAAAAATCGTCAAAAACTAATTTTTCCACCATTTTGCAGTTTCTTATTCACTATGTTTTTCTGAAGAGATTGATGTACAATAAGCAGGGAAAATGTTATTCTAACCCATTCAAATCTAACGATAGCTAAAAGCTTGCACACAATGTTGAGTCACTAGTTCAAGGAATATAGAAAGAAAATTCAAATAATAAAAACTTACCTTGAACAAAAACTGAAAGATAAAGAAAGACCTATGGAGCAGGAGAGTTTTAGTGTAATTCATGCATACCATGTATAGGCCTACTAAGTAATATAAAGAAATACACTTGCAAGATTTGCTCAGCAACTGATGTGGTGTTTGTTTTCCTTGAGGGCTGTTTTCCGAAAATTTAATTTTTACGCGTATTGAATCACTATGGCGGGCATATCTCAAGTTCTATTAGAGATATCTTCTTGATTTTTTTTTATTTTGAAGATAACATTTCTTTCTATGGCCTCTAGCATAGAATAGTTGAATTGTTACCTGTAAATGTTTTTTTCAAAATTAATAATTAATTTTTAGTTTTTAAAAATATTTTAATAAACAAATTAAGTTATTTTTTCTTGAAATTATTTTAAAAAAATGGTAATTCCATGCTAGAGGCCGTTACAGACAATGTCCTATACAAAGTAAAAAAATCTTTGAACCTAACTTTCACAGTTCTTGAGTTATACATGCCGTAGTAAATGCTTGTTTTTTATGTAAAAGTGCATTTTATGAAAAGTCTTCCTAAAGGGGAAAGAATATGACTGTTTAGTTTTAAATTGCTTGTTTTAATTTGCTCAAATTCTAATGAAAATTATATTTTAGTTGTAAGAGTTGCACGTTCGAACTGAAATAAGCAAAGATCAAATAAAAACGTATAAATAATAGATAAAAATCATACTAAGTTTTATTTAAGTTTTTTTAAACTGCACCAACATAAATTATACTTAAAATTTCTACCAAGAAGTTTCTGAATACACCTTCGTCAGCGGAGTACAAATATTATTTATGTCTACATTTTACCCCGTACGAGCTGTCTCAAGTACTCGAAGTGCTGCAAATTATGACACATATATCATACCACAACTAACAGTCCCCCTCCTCATGAGACATTGACAATGTTAACAGCTGTTGCCTAGCAACCGCTGCATTCCTCTTAAGTATCACAAAGTAATGTGCTTTTGGTTTATAGTTCTATGTTAAAACTTTTGATTCTGAAAAGAAAACTTTGATGATATTTTTGTTGTTGTAAATTTGCAGTAATATAATATTACAATACCTTATAGTTTTCCGTCGAGGAACTCTTTTTTTGACATGTTTCGGGATATCTATCCCATCATCAGGTGTGTCTTGTTTATTGCAGGTTGTCAAAATATTAAGTAAAAAGACGCAATGATAAGATATAGTTGGCCATTATTAATACAATGAATATCTAATACAAACAATATAAAAATAGTTAATATTGCATCTGTAATAAATAATTATTTGATTGTTGCATATTATACTAGATCAAACAACTTCAATTTGATGTATTTTCTTTAACTTATTTGACGCTGTTATTAACAGATGGAATGTCTAAAATTATAATATATTTGTATGTAAAAATAGTATTGTGAACTATGTATTGTGATATATTTTGAAGTCTTTCTTGTGCACAATTTGTTCATTAATTTTCCCACTATTTATGGACAGTAAAAACTACATTGACAGCTTTTTCAAAACGCAACAAACCCCTGTAGCCAATGGCTTGAAGAGAGCAAGGTGATATTGACAAGTGTTTTTATCATGCAGTATTGTAAATACCAATTGAAAGAAATTTCCTGGACTTTAAAAAATGTTCCCTCTAGGCTATCAAATTACAAAAGAGAAACATTGAAACAAACTATGCATGTTCAACTGTAATGCCTATATGGCCGAATAAAACAGGAGAAAAACTAGCAATTTTTTGTGTATTTAGGTACGCAATGTAAACGTAAATATATTGAAAGAATAATGCAAACTCTACTAGACAGATTTATTTAATATATGTAGAAAGGTTTATGCAAACAAAGTGTGCTAAATAGTTGCAAAATTACTTTTTTGTCATACTGCTTCTAAAACAACTGTTTTCAATGTATGCAGTGAGTTGCTTAATTATCTCTTTTTGGTCATTTAACTTTTCGTTTCGACAACTATTAATTGAACGATGGTAAACAATCGATAAAAACAACTGATACATTTGGTTTTAAATAACCGATAAAACATTTGTTATAATCGATTAGTGTTTATATATTTTATAATGTATTGCATTTTGTATAATGTAATAGTTTATTAAGCCTAAAAGTAGATCTTATAGTCAAAAAGTTAGAAATCACTATCCAGCAATCGATAGTCCAAATTATTCGATCTGGCTATCTTTAGAGATTAGAGTGTTCTGCTAACATAAACAGATATAATATCTCAAAACCTATGCAACAGCTGTTTGTTTATAATAGCAGCAACAAAATGAAAGCTAACTTTCGAAAATAAACAGGTTATAACATTTAATTTTAGTTTTAGTTCTTTGTTATATTGTTTGCAGAATGACGAAAAATATAGTTCATCACTATTATCCACTGGCGGATCCAGGGGGGGGGGGGGGGGGGGGGGGGCTGCAGCCCCCCTTTTGGTTATTATATTTTTGTTAAACTGTCAAAGTGGCAGACTGCTCAATTGAGTAGTGTCAGACAACACAACTTGTATCGAATATTTCACCCACTAAATATTATCAAATCTCAACTGGTTTAAACTTAAATTTTTGTATTTACAAATTTCTTCTAAAAAGTATATTTACATATGTAATCATCGTTGTAAAATTGCAGTTGCCTAAATCAATATTAATGCCGCGCTAGAAAGCGTAAGGAAATTACTCAAACTTGTTACTTTTTAAAGGCACATAATCGTTAGACAGACTTGTTTTGATAAGAAGATAAGGACACCACAGAATTTGTCAAGATTTTAACTTTCTACCACGATCTGCTAATCATTTTAATCACTCTTATAGTTTCTTAGATATGATTTTGTCTGTAAACCCTTGCAATTGGAGAGTTTTCAAAAAATGAGAAAGCACATTTTGCAGTTGATGTATCTATTACAAAACTATATGCAGTATTCGTATAATCATTTTTATATCGATTTGAAGTGCAAGCTTTATAATTTCGTTTAACTGACCGAGCGAAGCGAGGTCTCCGTTTGATATTTTGCATGAAGGTTCCTTATTCCTAGGGCCAGGCCATTATGTATACGGTTTTTTCCATTTTTAATTTTTAACCAATTAAATAAAATAAAAATGGCGGCCGGACCGTTTCTCTCAGTGTAAGCTTTTTTCCAAAGGCAGTTTGTGGCTTAACCGTAAGTCGAATTTAAAAACTAACAACATTGTGCGGGTAGCAAATTTGATTTTCAACAAAATTGTATTCTTGATGTTTTCCCGTATCTCTAACGGTAAGCTCACAAAATGGCCGTAAACTTATAATTTGTTAAAAATCGTCCAAGTTTTTGTATTTAAACCATGTTTTTATACGTTGATTCTAAACCAATTCAAAAGTGTTCCATTGCTTTTTTGTAGATAAAGGTTCAAAGAATTCATATATGCCTGTAAAGAAATTATTGAAGTAAAATTAACAAAGTTATTAGCTCAAGAAACAAGCATGTTCAGTAACGAAAGGAAAAAGTTCATATTTAGGCCTACATAAAAAGTAATAACAATGATTGTAATTTTTTCATAAATGTAAAAACGTTTCGTAATTTAGTTATAAATAGAATTGTATAAAAATATTTATCAATTTCAGATTTCTTATTTTGAAAACACCTACTGCAAACAAAACTAAGACTATTTTGAATGGTAATTTAGAAATATATATTTTTCCCAAAAATTACATATAATAAAAAGAAAGTGTAGAGGATAAGAAAGTGTAGAGAATAAATCAAAGAATTAAACTCTATACTATACTTATAAATTATCATTGCAAATTTCATAAAAGTATATGTCTCTTAGTTTTACCTTTTCATGTCTGGCTGGAACTATAGGTACTATACGTTTGTGAGAATTTTGATTAGCTGTTGTAATTTAGTGAAATAAGTTTTTAGAATAAATCTATTTAAAATTTTCAAGTATACAGTTCAATTCTATTGGTTATTCTCTACAATTTGTTATAGTAAAACTTTATTTTTGGGTAAAGCATGTAATACTTAATTCCTATTCAAAATGGGTGATCGTGAAATAGTCTAAAAAAGACGTTTTCAAGCACTGTATTCCCAAACACAATTCTTTACACCCCTCCCCCCGGATAGGAGACAGCCCCCTCCTTGAAAACCGGCTGGATCCGCCCATGCTAGGATTAAAAGTGGCTTTTCGATTCTCGTTCATTTTCCTCGATAAAAATGATCCGTACCGAAAAGATTCACTTTTGGCCCTAGTGATGATACTATTTAGACTAGACGTTCATTAGGGTATAAAAGAATCAAAATTACTGTGAAACAGGTTGAAAATCGACAAATAAAGAGTTTTAAAGGACAAGTAGAATATAAATCTCAGAACAAGTCGTTTACTCAATAAAACCTTTATTATTGTTATTTACTTCTGTTGCGCGACCCCCGTCTAGTTCACCCCTGACGATGGCGCGACTCCCTTTTTGGGCTGTGCCTTCGGTCCTCTTGCGGACGTACGTGCGTTGTCAGAATGGATCGTGGGTGAGGAGGTTCTTCAATAAGGTGACGAAAGACTGTTCCACTTCAAAGCTGTTATTTAAATTAAAACAATCTATTCCTCTGCTGGTCCGGACTTAAAACTAAACTAAACTGAGGTAAAGGCAAGCGAGTCTACATGGTGTGGTCTGGAGTCTTCTCCAGGGGGTTACTAACAGACTGATTTAGGATTGAACATTTAGCTTCAAGACGGCTCCCTCCTCCTTTAACTATAAACTATGATGTAAAATATTGTTAGAATGCAAGTTATTATTTAGCACAACCACTATCAACATAGATCCAGTGGTCATTGTCATATATGTTGGTGGGTACCCGTCACACTTACAATATAGAAAAATATATTTTAATTATTTTACTGGTTATGTAATTTTCTTTAAATGTAAAAAGAGGTAACAAATTATTGGTTTTCCCATATTTATTTTTGGAAGCCTAACTGGATTGTTTTAAAACATATTACCTTAGTTTTATTTTGTCAGACCATCCTTGTTTCGTCATTATTTAAATGGCGTTTAGGCTTTTCTCATTTTGACATTTTCAAATGTATTTGCGGATCGCGCACTGGGAGCATTGTTAACAGTAAAACCAACTGCATATAAACACATAGATATACATAAAAACACTCATATGTACACTGACATATATGTACACTGGAGTCAACGGTATAAAGATCTTCAGCAAGTGCTGCAGTGTTTAAGCAAGGCCACACTATACTACAGGCCGTACTGCTCGGATTGTGACGTCACAGTAAGCGTCCAACTCAAGGCTCCCAGCACTGTGCTGCCTTACGGCGCATCAATGTCGCCCGCTCAAAACTACTGCACCCTATGTCGCTAGTCCAAGTTTTTGTGTATAAAACTTATATTTTATTATTCTGCATTAACTGACGAACACAACGATGTCCATAAATAGTGTTTTGAGGTAAATTTACAGCACATTTTTAAGGACTAAACATAAATATTGTTTCCAAGTGTTAAAAATTGTTTTATGGCCTGTATTACACTATCAAATTTCTTTGTCAAAGATCTTTGATCAAATTTCTTTGATGAAATATTTGATAGTGTAATATGTAATATTTTATCAATGTTGGCACACGTCTAAGAGAGAACCTTTGATTAAATCTTTGATCAAAGATCTTTGACAAAGAACTTTGATAGTGTAATACAGGCTAATATCAAAACAAATCTAAATTTATGTAACTGTTGCATGTATAAAATATAATCTATTCTGTTCAGACAAAAACATAAAATACAGCAATATTTCATTACAACACAATAATTGTGTTTTAAAATCTCAAAATATTGTTGTGTCCTACATATTTGTTATTAATGAAGCTTATCAAACGTTATCAAAGTTATTTTATTACTTATCAAATAAAATAAGACACTTCTATATTGAAATTTTCAAATCATTTTATTATATCTTTTAAATTTACCAATTGCTAATTACAATCAACATTTCATTCTATTAAACAATAACAATTAAAGGTCATTGCCAACTCAAAACAAGAATTCAGTACTAGAAAAAAAAGAATTAAAAAAAAAGAATGTACAGTAATATACAAATAAATACCCTAGATTAACATTTGTTATTTTAATGTTTTTCTACATTTACAATAACATTGAATACTTAAACAAAAAGTTGATTTTCAAAGTTTTCCATTTCAAATACATTGTGGTGTTTTATTATACATGTACCAAGAATTGTAATTTTAGTTGGTTTTTTTTTTTACAAATTACAATGTTTAGGGCATTCTTTATGATTCTGTCAGTTACACAAATTTTTTGCCTTTCTTTTCAGTGTGTTTTTGTCCTTATCAGCATTTACTGTCTTTCTTTTTACTGTCAATATCGTACCGTCCGGCCTAACAACCGAATCCTCTCGAACAATGAAACTCTCTTCGTAGTGATGTATACATACAACAGAACGTTTGCTGGGTGTAAAGTCTGCTCTATGAATAGCCCTTAACCACTTCTGGTGTAATTCAGAATCGGAAGGAAATTTGAAAACATTCACCGGGACATTGTAACCATAATTACTTTTACAACCTGGCACACAACATGATGTAGGCATAGTTAAAACAGTGTCGTCACCAGTACGGTGGCAACACAGCATGCAACTGAAGGCGGGAAGTTGGGCCGTTGGGCGCTTGCTTTGACGTTTCGTCCGATGTGGAGGGGAGCACTCCGGCCTGTAGTATAGTGTGGCCTTGGTTTAAGCATGTAGTATTGGACCGATAGTGACTTGCCGTAACTGATGATAAGCGAAGTTGGTCAGTCAGATTCTTCCTGGTATCAACTGCATTGTTTTCTAAAAACAAACAGTAAAATGTTGTTTTTGCTGTAAAATAACAAATAGAGTGTGTGGTTGGCATTAAGATATGCTGCATAACAAAATATGAGGGTCTGTTTTATTCTGTTAGTATATTTGTAACCTCTCTATGGCCCCATTATCGGCCTCTTTTTGCGCTGATGAACTATCTCTAAAATATATTTTAAGTAAGTATATGCATGATTGGAGTCGACTAAATTTCAGCGAACTTGGAAGGTTGTTATTATTGTTTAAATGAAAATATTACTTGAATACGATTATGGGCTTAAATCTCAGTCTAAACTAATTAAAACAAACACTTTAAGTAGAGGGAATGATGGTGGTATGTGAGTTTATAATATTGAAGGCAGATTTCCCAAAAGAGTTTGGACAGTACAGTGGTCTTCTAATTAACTTCAGAATAATCCTTACATTGTTTAAGCGAATATTTTGAATGCAGTTTTTAAATCAGGTATTTAAATATTTAAGTGTGTAAATGTTGTAACGTTTCCTTATACAATTATATAACATTGGATTCAATAAATTTATTTACCTTTTTTTTAAATATATTAGATGACTATTGAATTTACAACAGAGAATTAGAAGTAAAATAGGCGAAAACAAAGATCAAAAGAAAGATGGTACAGTAAAAGGTATTTAAAACCTACACTTAGTTATTATTATTTAACGTATCTTCGAATTGCACCTTCACTATTCACTAGGGGTGTACAAAGACTGATTATGACTCCACTATTTCCCCCTTACGAGCTGTCACAAGAAACTCCGAGTGCTGCAAATTATGAAACATATACACAGTAACAACTAAGTCCTCCCCCACCTCCTCACGAGACACTGATGATGTTAACAGCTGTTGCCTAGCAACCACTGCATTCATCTTGAGTATCAAACGCTAATGGTGTCTTCTGATTTAGTGCGGTATATGCGATCTTTGGAGGTCAAGTATGTCTTGAAACATTTACGTCTAACTTTCTTGGAACATCTGGGGAGTTGGGGTGGGTTTATAAATTTAAATTGCAAGTTTTTGTACACGATTTAGCCTAAATTAATCTACTCTTCAAAATTTTCTAGAAAATATAAATGAGCAACAATTATTTATCTATTTACTTTAACCTAAGCTGATTCACCCAGAATTGGTAGACAATTTTATTATAACAATGTAAATGAGAATAGTGTTCAAAATACTTTAAGGTTATATTTCTAGGTGTAATCGGAGTCAATGGCTATAACACAACTATATAAGTAATTTAATTATAATTATATGTGCTACATGTACGTATTGTCTCAGTCGAAGTTTTAATGTACACTGACAAATATCATAAAAGATGAAAGTAGGAACAGTATTTTAATATTAATATAAGACGTTTAGGAGTAACCAAATATTCAACCGTCTTACACAAGATACTAATAATTAATGTTATGCAACTAAAAAAAGAAAACAAATTATAGTTATATGTTTTAATTCACAGTTTTTGTTTGTCAACTTATCTGAAATATAATTAATTACTTTTGCCAGATATATTGCATCAAAATATCTACATAGAAGCAATACAAATTTCAAATTTTGCATCAACAACTTGATTTATTACACATCTAAGAAAATGGATGTAATATATAAAACGAGTATTTTAAGTAATAAAACCACTAAAAACATTTATAACTTTTTTATAAAAATTTTATAAAAAATGTGTACATTAATTTACAATCCAACCTATTTTACAATAATTGTATTTTATAGTTAAATTGTAGTCATAGTTACCATTTACATTTTTATAAACAATCAATGTTTTTTAAATTGTTTTCTGTTAAACTGTTCACTTACTAAAAATTATTATTTTGTAAACATTACAAGTAATGCCTATAATTGTCATTCTATCATACTGTTACAGGAAGTTCCAAATTACACTGGTATCAAATTTGCCTTTAAATATTTAAAATCTTGAACGTTGTTAAACTTTTAATCAACAACTATATTTTGCTATATAATGCCCGTAAATAGTGGTCGATCTTTTTTCTATCTCTGTTGTTGTTTTTTATTTGTGAATTACAATTAATACTTCTATTCGTCAATTGCATTAACATACCAATGATTGAATTAAAAATTACAGGAAAACAGTTGATTAAAAGCATGCTTCAAGTTTTCGAAAATAAATTTTCTTGAATTTATACCTTTATCATTTCACATGTGTGTACAAATACTGTTTATTATGACTCCACTATTTCCCCCTTATGAGCTGTCACAAGAAACTCCGAGTGCTGCAAATTATGACATATATATCAAAGTAACAACTTAGTTTCCCCACCTTATCGCGAGACACTGACGATGTTAACAGAAGTTGCCTAGCAACCATCTTAAACTAATGGTGTCATTGACTTGCAAAGTTGTGATGTTGAATTTAAAGAGAAACTATCCTAATTTCGATAACTATCTTTGTATAGGAGATTGAGGATGGATAAGTAATCAGATGAGTTGATGTATTTGTTGAGAAATGTAATTAATTATTATTCTTTTGTTATCAGGAATGGATTTAAAGTGAGAAGACGGAAATATGTAAATTAAAGACGAATATTCACAAACTATTTTAAGAAATATTTAACATAGGTAAATAACCGATAAAATGTCTGTTATAATCTATTAGTATTTATATATTTTATAATGTATTGCATTTTGTATGTAATATTTTATTAAGCCTGAAAGTAGATCTTATAGTCAAAAGGTTAGAAATGACGATCTAGCAATCGATAGCCAGAAGTATTCGATCGCAATCGATAGCCAGAAGTATTTGATATGGCAATCGTTAGAGGTTAAAGTTAGTGTACTGCTAACTAAACAGATGTAACATGTCAAAGCTTATGCAACAGCTGTTTGTTAATAATAGCAGCAACAAAATGAAAGCTAACTTTCGAAAATAAACAGGTTATACAATTTAATTTTAGTGTACATTTCTTTGTTATATTGTTTGCAGTATGACGAAAAATATAGTTCATAACTAGGATCAAAAATGCCTTTTCGATTCTCGTTAATTTTCCTCGATAAAAATGATCTCGTACCGAAAAAAATCACTTTTAAGGTCTTAGTGATGAAATATACTATTTAGACTAGACGTTCATTAGGGTATAAAAGATTTAATATTACTGTGAAAGAGGTTGAAAAATAAAAAATAAAGCATTTTAAAGGAAAAGTAGAACATAAATGTCAGAACAAGTAGTTTACTCAATAAAACCTTTAAATATTGTTATTTAATTCTAATCTAGAAAAAATAATTTAATTATTTTACTGGTTATATGATTTTCTTTAAATGTAAAAAGAGGTAACAAATTACTGGTTTGCCCATATTTATTTGTTGAAGCCTAACTGAATTGTTTTAAAACATATATTACCTCAGTTTTATTCTGTCATTACCTTATTTCGACATTTTTTACATGACTGCCGTTTCGGCTTTTCTCATTTAAACATTTTCAAATGAATTTGCAGTTCGCGCACTTGGAACATTGTTAAAATTAAAACCAACTGCATATAAGCACATAGATATACATAAAAACACTCAAATGTACACTGGAGTCAACGGTATAAAGATCTTCAGCAAGTGCTGCAGTGTTTAAGCGGGTACTATTGGAGGATAGTGACTTGCCGTAACTGATAAGCGAAGTTGGTCAGTCAGATTCTTCCCGGTATCAATTGCATTGTTTTCTAAAAACAAACAGTAAAATGTTGTTTTTGCTGTAAAATGTCAAATAGTGTGTGTGGTTGGCATTAAGATATGCTGTATAACAAAATATAAGGGACTGTTTTATTATGTTAGTATATTTGTAAACTCTCTATGGCCCCATATCGGCCCCTTTTTGCATTGATTAACTATTTCTAAAATTTATTTTAAGTGAGTATATCTTTGGTTGGAGTCGACTAAATTTCAGCGAACTTGGAAGGTTGTCATTATTGTTTTAATGAAAATATTACTTGAATACGATTATGGGCTTAAATCTCAGTCTAAACTATTAAAAACAAACACTTTAAGTAGAGGGAATGTTGGTATGTGAGTTTATAATATTAAAGGCAGATTTCCCAAAAGAGTTTGGACGGTACAGTGGTCTTCTAATTAACTTCAGAATAATCCTTACATTGTTTAAGCGAATATTTTGAATGCAGGTTTTAAACCAGGAATTTAAATTTTTA
The DNA here is from genome assembly GCA_018207615.1 of Philaenus spumarius. Lineage (NCBI taxonomy): Eukaryota > Metazoa > Arthropoda > Insecta > Hemiptera > Aphrophoridae > Philaenus > Philaenus spumarius. The sequence continues at coordinate 149,666 of JAGFPH010001699.1, forward strand.
AGTGTGTAAATGTTGCAACGTTTCCTTATACAATTATATAACAATGGATTCAATAAATTTATTTACCTTTTTTTTAAATATATTAGATGACAATTGAATTTACAACAGAGAATTAGAAGTAAAACAGGCGAAAACAAAGATCAAAAGAAAGATGGTACAGTAAAAGGTATTTAAAACATACACTTAGTTATTATTATTTAACGTATCTTCGAATTGCACCTTCACTATTCACTAGGGGTGTACAAAGACTGCTTATGTCTCCACTATTTCCCCCTTACGAGCTGTCACAAGAAACTCCGAGTGCTGCAAATTATGAAACATATATCACAGTAACAACTAAGTCCTCCCCCACCTCCTCATGCGACACTGATGATGTTAACAGCTGTTGCCTAGAAACCACTGCATTCATCTTGAGTATCAAACGCTAATGGTGTCTTTTGATTTAGTGCGGTATATGCAGTCTTTGGAGTTCAAGTCTGTCTTGAAACGTTTACGTCTAACTTTCTTGAAACATTTTGGGACGTGTTGTAGGTTTACAAATTTTTATTGCAAGTCTTTTATACCCAATTTAGCTCAAATTAATCTACTCTTAAAAACATTTCTAGAAAACTGTAAATGAACAACAATTATTTATTTATTTATTTTAAGATATGAGGTTGTTTAAACCAGAATAGGGAGACAATTTTAATGCAATAGTGTGCAAAATATTTAAACATTATTTTTCTAGGCGTAATCAGAGTCAATGGCAATAGCACAACTATATAAGTTATTTAATTAAAATTGTATATGTTTTGTATAAGTCAGTCGAAATTTTAATGTACACTGACAAATATAAAAGATGCAAGTATAGACATTATTTTAAAATTAATATCAGAAGTGTATAAGTAAACAAATGTCTAACCATATTTCACGAGATACTAATAAATAATTTTATGCAACTGAATAAAGGTAAAATAGCTTTAGTTTTTAAATATATTTTCATTCGTGGTTTTTATTTATCAACTTAAATTAAATATATAAGACGTTAATTACTTTCGCCAGATATATTGCATCAAAATATCTACATACAAGTGATGACAATTTCAATATTTTTCCCTTAACAACTAATGTATGTAATATATGGAACGTGTTTTAAGTAATAAAACCGCTAAAATTATTTAAAACTTTTTATATATAAGTCTTTTGTACCCGATTTAGCCCAAATTAATATACTTTTCCAAAATTTTCTAGAAAACTATCAATTATTTATCTATTAAATTTAAACTATGGTGATTCAACCAGAATAGATAGATAATTTTATTTCAATACATTTGTAAATGAGAATAGTGTGCAAACTACTTTAAATTTATTTTTCTAGGCTTAATCAGAGTCAATGGCTATAACACAACTATAGAAGTTATTTATTTAAAATTATTTATGCTTTGAATTGTCTCAGTCGAAATGTTAATGTTCACTGACAAATATCATAAAAGATGAAAGTAGGAACGGTATTTTGATATTAATATAAGACGTTTAAAAGTAACCAAATATTCGACCGTCTTACACAAGATACTAATAATTAATGTTATGCAACTGAAAAAAGGAAAACAAATTATATTTTTGAAATATATTTTAATTCACAGGTTTTGTTTGTCAACGTAACTGAAATATAAAAGACGTTAATTACTTTTGCCAGATATATTGCATCAAAATATCTACATAGCCTAGAAGCAATACAAATTTCAATATTTTTGTTTTAACAACTTCATTTATTACACGTCTAAGAAAATTTATGAAATGTATGGAACGAGTATTTTAAGCAATAAACCGCTAAAATATTTAAAACTTTTTTATAAAAAAATGTGTACATTAATTTAGAATCCAAGCTATTTTACAATTGTATTTTATAGTTTAATTGTGGTCATAGTTACCATTTACATTTTTAGAAACAATCAATGTTTTTTTTTGTTTTGCTTTTTTTTTGTTAAACCATTGCTAAAAATTTGTACTTTGTAATCATTACAAATAATGCCTGTAATTGACATTCTACCATATTTTTACAGGAAGTTCCCATTTACACTGATATCAAATTTGCCTTTAAATATTTAAAATCTTGAACGGTGTTAAACTTTTAATCAACACTATATTTTGCTGTATAATGCCCGTAAATAGTGGTCGACCTTTTTTCTATCTCTGTTATTGTTTTTTATTTGTGTGAATTATATTCGTCAATTTTCAGGAAAACACCAATGATTGAAATAAACATTAGAGGAAAACAGTTGATTAAAAACATGCATCAAGTTTTCGAAAAGACATTTTCTTGAATTTATACCTTCATCATTTCACAGGAGTGTACAAATACTGTTTATGTCTCCACTATTTCCCCCTTATGAGCTGTCACAAGGAACTACGAGTGCTGCAAATTATGACACATATATCACAGTAACAACTTAGTTTCCCCACACCTTATCGCGAGACACTGACGATGTTAACAAAAGTTGCCTAGCAACCATCTTAAACTAATGGTGTCTTTGACTTGTTACAGTTATGCAATGTTATGATATGATATTGAATTTAAAGAGAAACTATCTTGATTTTGAAAACTATCTTTATAGGGGAGACTGAGGATAGATAATTAAAAGATAAAATCAGTTGAAGTTTTCATTGAGAAATTTTATTCAGAATTATTCTTTTGTTATCAGGATTGTATTTAGAGTAGGAAGTCGGGAATCTTTAAATTCAATACAAATGTTCACAAGCTAGTTTAAGAAATATTTAACATTGCTAAGTCAGATTAAAAGAACTAGTATTTGTTCATAGGCCCAGTTCGTTCTACAAACTTTTAACTTCATCTATTACTTTTTTTACACTTTTGGGTATTACCCTGTTCTAAAAAAAACCTTTAATTTAGTTTTTCATCGATACATAAACGCGTGTTAGCGTTCCTACACCAATATGGTACATCCACCATTGTTTCTTTCAAGAGAGCGGAGAAGCAATGTAAATCTAGCATGTACTCTGCCAAAACGACTCCAATCCTCTTCATATGCGACACCCAGACAATCACCTGTAGTACCATTTTTGGTTTGCCCCAAAGTCCAGAATGGTTGAGGTCCCTTTACAATTATAAAAATTAGCAATTTGTAAATTAATTTTATTTATTAAAATTATAAAAAACTTATACATTTGCGTATATTTCTTGTGAAAAAGTATAATTACCTAATAGTATTGTTACAAAATTACATGTAAGGTACAAATAATTAAAAAAAAATCTTTCTCTTGATAATTAAAACCCACATTGTATTAGATACAGTGTAAGTAGTACACACTCCTAGAATTTAATTTCAAATTTATTTAAAAAATTTAAGATAACCATAATTTACCAAACATTAATCATCTATGAAATTTTGTCTACAAAATAAGCTTAAATTATGTCAGAGATAATACTAAAATTATACCTAAATAACTTTAAAATAAGGGTTTTTACCAAAACTAACACTTTACTGACCTATAATATATTGCTTATTTAATGTTGGTACTTTAATAATAAGTAACAATTATTTTTATTTAGTGATTCATTTATATAAACTTATAAATATTATTACGCAAACATATTATTCATAAAAAAATGTTCTAGAAATGTTTTACTAATACAACAAATTCCAGCACCTAATAGACTTGTACGCCATGTGTTTTGCGGTTTAATTATGATGTTATTGCTCAAAATCGGAATAATTTGTTTGGTAATTTACTGCCACATATTTTACCCAGCATCTGCCTAATTAAAACAGGTAACACATTGAAATAAATTATGTAGAACGTTTTTCATTCTTTGGTGTAATGGATATTTGTGTACAAGGAGGAGGACATATTATGTTCACAGACTAATTCTCATGAATTATTGTTAAAATACAAGTTTTGTTTGTGGTAAATAATCTTACTTCTTACTTCTTAAGGCGAGCTTCCAGTGCTTTCCGCTCCGATGGCTCGATGTCTCCGGTATAACAGTGCCGCACTCTGCCAAAACTTGCTGTCCGATAGAATATTCGCCAGGGTGGCCTCTTCACCAAGTTTCACTTTTAATATTTCTCGCTCCCTAATTAAGTGGGAGCACTGGAGGAGAATGTGTTCCAGACTTTCTTCCACCAACATGCAGACGCCACACAGATCGCTATCAGATAATTTAAAACGGTGTAGATATTTGTTTGTGACAATATGACCCGTGCGAGCTCTTGCCGCAAATGAAGACACGAATCGAGGAATTGATTTGTGTAAACGGGGATCACTTGGAGTACGCTGAAGAGCGTAAAAGGCTCGTCCAGAGTCGCAGTGCTGCCATCGCTGGTTCCATGTAGTTTCAAGCCAGTTTTCAGCCACTCTCTTGCACTGCAGTAGTGAAAAACATGCTTCAGGTGCAGGGCCCATGTTACATGCGGTGCTGGCCAACGCATCAGCTTTTTCATTGCCTGGTATACCACAGTGGCTCGGGATCCACTGCAACACAATGTTCTTTTCCTTCAGATTTGCTAACAGGTCATGGATTTCTGATATGCGGAAAAAGTAATCGTTTGCTTGACTGGCCTGGATGGCTTGAAGGGCAGATCTGGAATCTGTGAGGATGCAGATGTTTATCTGCTCTACAGTTCGGCAGAACTGCAGTGCAGCACTCAAAGCCAACAGTTCAGCATTCATGCTGGAGGATGCATCACATGGGAACAAGAAGATCTCTTGCATATTTGGGCGCTCCTCCTCTTAAATTTGCTTTGTCAACCGACCCGTCCGTGTAAATCAGCAGATATGACTCATATCTCTCACGAATCATTTCTATTGATACCGATTTAAGAAGCATAGGTGACTCTTGCTTTGTCAATGAGCCAGGAATGTCCAGGATTGCCTGGATTTTGGGTCTCAGCCATGGTGGATGTTTCAAAGTCGTTGGAATAGTCTGTGGTCTCAAACATTCAAGTTCAGGACTTGGTTTATTTCTGCAGTTGTAGAACGACTGACGAACGCTATTGTATCTGTCCGCAACAGAGTCATGCAAGGTAGGCGTGGCCAAAATTTGGAAATGCTTCTTGATTTGGAGCATCCGGATGTACAAGTCCAGTGGTGCAATCGCGAGCTCAATCTCCATCGCTTGGCAGCTTGTAGTCTTTGGGCATCCCAGGCAGATCCGAAGTGCACAATTCTGCATAAGTTGTAGTTTTTTAATATGAGTTTCAGCTGCGCCACCCCACACCTCACAGGCATAAAGCATTTTTGATCTTACAAATGAGATATAGAACTGTCTCAGCATAAATGTGTCAGATCCCCAGACTCTGCCTGAGATGACTTTTAGAGCATTTATCCTGTTGGCGCTTTTTTCGACAATTGAGCTGATATGGGCGTTCCAGAGAAGCTTCGGATCCAGCTTGATTCCCAGTAGCGTAGGATGTTTGTTATATGGAATTTCGATGTTATTCATAAAAACGAGTGGCTTATAGTTCTTATGTGTGTACCGTTTTGAGAAGAAACAGACTTCTGTCTTTGTAGAAGAAATGGTTAACCCCCATTTCTTACACCATTCGATAGTGTTTTCTAAAGCTTCTTGTACACTGTTAGTCGCCAAGGCTGGTTCCCGGGCAGTGGCCCATATGGTGACATCATCAGCGTAGACTGCCAGAGATACAGAGGCAGGCATAACAGTTTCTAAGTCCCAGAGAGCTATGTTGAATAGTGACGGGCTAATAACTGAGCCTTGCGGGATTCCATTGAGAGTGGCCCCCTCGAACGAGTACGTATCGTTGATTTTTGTCTTGATGGTCCTATTACTTGGTAAATAATCTTAAACCACGCTCAATTTTAGCATTTAATAAGACGTTTTACAAGTTTATTTCACCGATCACATTAATGACAATAATTAATTTAAGTTATTTCAGATTTTAAATTTCTTTTTTAACCGGACTAATATTGCTTCAGTTTATTCCTGTAATTCTACCATCAATAACACTGAGGATTCTTGCCAGTCTAGAACACTTAGTAGCGAATATGATTTTAAACCGACTGTACTACTTATACTCGAAAGCTTTAGAAAGATATACCTAATGTATTGTAAAAATGAAACAAAGCAGTAAGGTATATAAAGTAAATAACACAAGATGATACAAAAACGTATCGGAGAAAGTTATATTTTTCTTGTTACTGGGCTTAAACATTTTATTTATAATGTACGAATCTGGATAACATTTCCCAAATCAAAACTTTTGAATGCTATGTTGTAGGCTCGAATTATTGAGTTATAACGTATGTTAGGTTAGATCTCGGAATTGAGAAAAATATAAATATGTTGTTCTACGAAATTTAACTTCAAACAATAAACATTAACAATTTTTAATGGTTACAAAAGGGTAAATGAAAATCATATGTATTTAATTTTTGTTGAGATACATTAGGGATTATTTTAAAAAGTAATACAAAGTTAATTGTTTCTAACATGCGAAGGAAAATAATCCAGCTCTTGTAATTTATTTATGGTAACAATTGCAAAAACATAAACCTCCCCCATGATGTTCAATTGATCTACAAAGTTAGTCGTTCAAACTTTCTCGTCAAATTCGACCACATAGTATTAAATAATACACAGCAGTGAATCAAAAGTCACCATTAGTGTTTGATACCGAAGATGAATGCGGTGGTTGCTAGGCAACAGCTGTTAACATTGTCAAAGTCTCTTGAGGAGTTTGGGGGATGTCTTGGATGTTACCGTGATATATGTTCTATAATTTACAGCACTCGTAGTTTCATGTGAGAACTAGTAAAGGGAAACTTATTGAAGACAAAAAAACTTTGTGCATCCCTGACGTATGTGTTGTTGAAAGTAAATTTATAAGTGGACAATTTTAATTATTATGATTTAATGCAATACAAAACGGGATTGACAATGAGAGGCAATTCCAAGCTGTTTACTTGTGTTTTCTTGTGTGGACCAATTGCAATACCATGAGCACACCAAATATCGATCGATGTCATCTCTTTTGTACGTGTACTGCATTTTTGTGAACCATCATGATTGATTACCTCGTTTGGACGACATTGCAACCGATCTTAATTCTATTTGAAGCCTACTGCCATATTATTAAATATTATTTATAAAGTTGTATTAATTATTCTGATGTACACTTTCCTAGCAAAGTTTGATTTAACTAAACAAAATTTGTAAAACATTGGACCAACACCAGGTTCGAACTCAGGACCACATCGTTCGGCAATTGTGTTCTGCCAACTGAGCTGAACTAATCACACTAAATTTTGGTCGATGTTGTCTCAACTGTACGGTTTACTGCATTTTTTGTGAACCAATAAGATTGATTAACTAATTTTATACGACATCGAAATCAATCTTTATTATTCCATTAGCTACCTACGACTTTATTATTTAAACCATTGTTTTTGTTTAAATTGTAGTTATTATTCCGCTAAAGCAAATATTAATTATTTAACTAAATGAAAAAGAAAAAATCGTGTACCAAAAGCAGGATTCGAACCCAGGACTCTAACGTCGTGCTTCTACTATGCAACTCTGACGTATTCCGATCTCACCACATGTCGTTCAATGTTATCTCACTTTGTTTTTTACTGGTATTTTCACTTGTAGATTAGTGTAAACAAGTTACTCTTGCTAGGGAAGTGTGTATTGGGAAAATTATTACAATTAATTAAAAACAGAAATATTGAGGGAGGCTAAGTCTTAAGGTGCGCTACGAACAGGGTGAGATGTTTTGTTTGTTGGAATTGTTGATTTCAACGAAACTCCGGCGATCCATAGAAAACCCACGAACATTCGGTATTCATTTTGCAGTGAAGTTGTAAAAATGTTGTAAATAATATTTCAAAATAGGTTTAATTTTTGTTAGCTTTTATGTAGTACAACCTTCAAACTGGTGTTTTCAGAAATACTTTCGTATACAATTTTATACACTTCTATTTAGAACTAAATTACAAAACTTCCTCTTCAGTCCCAATGTACACATGTGTACAAATAATCTACATTTTTTTAAGAATGTGGAAATTTGAATTTATAGATTTATAGTAACTGTCTTTAGAACAATCTATAGAGTAACCCTAATTTTTTTCATATGTCTGTGGTCATTTAATTGAGCAGAATCAAGATGGGTGCCAGCTCCAACTACACTCGATTCCGCGTTCACCATGCAGTACAGATCTTATGGGAGAATAGACATGCTACTACCGTTACGAGGTACATCACGTTTATTGTCACGCGGGTTTGTCAAAAGTACGAGCATTGCATGGAAGTTGATGTTTTTTAGTTGGCTAGTCCTGCTGAGACTGTCGTATGAATAACATGGCTTAAGGGCGCTCTGTACTGCACGGTGAACATGGAATCCATTGTAGTGAATGGTATTCCTAACCCTACATGCAGGCAACTAAAAATTATTACATCTTTCATAGGCTAATTGGCCACATTTGTTTCTCCTTTTTTGTATCTTAAAGCATTAAGAGACATTCTGGTAACGATTTTTAACTGTTGCTATGGTTATTAAAGAAATTATTACTTGTTAAAATAATTTGTACACACATGTGTACATTAGGTCTCTATGATAAGGTATTCAATAAGTGTTTTTGTGTGTTTAAATGAAAGAAATTGCTTTTTAAATTTCCATAAATAGATAATTTTAGACAATTTGCATAAGTAACTATGTTATTCTTTAGTTATTAAGTTTTTAATTATTAGGTTCTTAGTTAAGTGTAATATTTTGTCTTATTAAGTCTAGAAAAGGATGTTGAAAGTAGTTTTTAATTAATTTTGTTAGCATTTGCTACCATTTGTCTAAATAAATATGTTATTAATTAGTTATTAAGTATATAATTATTAGGTTTTTAGTTCAATCTAATTTTTTTTCTCAATAAGTCTAAAGAAGGATGTTGAAAGTAGTTTTTAATTTATTTTGTTAGCATTTGCAACCATTTGTCTAAAGAACTATGCTATTCATTAGTTATTACGTTTTTAATTATTAGGTTTTTAGCTAAGTCTATATTTTTT